>WOFM01000360.1:0-61450 GCA_011428145.1 Ericerus pela
CGTGTTCAGATGATGTGGAACAGCGGACTCAGGGCAGTCACCATGTATTACGTGCTCTCTCTATTATCCCTATAAGGCATTAATTTATTAATATGAAACGTACGTATTCCGTGATTTGTTTTTATTTTGTAAACTGATTTGGATAGCGCCCGAACTATAGGAAAAGGGCCCACCCGGATTTCATCCAGCTTGTGCCGATTCAGTTTATTACCATTTTCCACGTATAAAAGTGTTCCTATTGACAGTTTATTTATTTTACGTAGTTTCTTATCCAATCGTTTTTTGTTTTGTTCATGAGATATTAGCGATTTTTGGAGAGCAGTTTTGCGATCATTTTTAAGATCACGGATTTGTACTGAGAAATCAGGGGCAAAAGATACAGATGATTTTCCAAAGAGAAGGTATGAGGGAGCAAACGTAGTTACTGAGTGTGGTGTGTCATTATATTCTTTGACACAATCATGGGCAATTGAAGTCCATGCCCTGTTTTTTCTGTTAAAGTTAACGTCATTAATGCGGCACCTAATTCTATTTACAAGAGTTTGGTTGACTCGTTCGTTCATACCATTTGAAGATGGACAATCTACAGCCGTGAATACGTGAGTTATGTTTTCTTTCTGTAGGTAATCTTCAAAATTTTGGGAGCTCAAGGCACAGTATTGATCGGTTAATAAGGTTTTAATATCGTTATTTTTGTTCACAGAGTTAATAAGCTTAATGAAATCTGGGGCAGATTGCCCAGCAGAAGTAGAAATGTACACGTATCTTGTAAAATGATCAAGAAGAATGTGCATGTATCGCTTGGTTGAGCGTCGACCCCCAAAACTGCCAACTGTATCTAGAGACATTATTTCGAACGGTTTTGTGGCCGGACCCAACAAACCAATTTCTCCTAAGGTATGTGGTTTCCTGCTCTTATTTTTAATGCAAATTTCGCATTTAGAACAATAATCCAGCATCATTTTGTTCATTTTTTTGAAAAAGTAATATTCCCTAATTATTTTCGAGAGGTATTTTGAGCCTATATGACCTAACTCTTCATGTACTTTTTTAATCAGAGTTTTTCCAAATTCTTGACTCAGAACAATTTTCTGCTTTCCTTTTATTTTCCTTGTGATTATCAAATCTCTTACTTCATCGTGTTTATTTTTTTCAAAGTTCTTCAGACTTTCTAATATTTCGTTAGTACTTATATTGTTTATTATTTCCTCTATTTCAGGGGCACTATCCAGCACAGGATTGCAAGACAAACAGTCCGCTTCGGAGTTTAGAGCGCCGGGTTGGTAAATTATTTTGAAATCGTATTGTAGCAATTTGTTTGATATGTCGCCTAACTCCTCGTCGGTTCTAGCTTTTAGATTGAGGTGTTCAAGAGGCTTGTGGTCGGTAATAATTGTAAAACTATTTCCTAACAGCCAGTACTTCCAGTACTTGACTGCTTCCCTAACTGCATATAATTCTATGTAGATAGCCTTCTTTTTTTGTTGAGCATTATTCAATTTTTTTGAAAAATAGGCAACGGGTTTCTCATCCCCATTTTCTTGAACTTGTTTGAGAACTGCTCCTATCCCTATACCACTTGCATCAGTATAGATCTTGATGGGAAGGTTCCTATCAAATATGGCTAGAATCGGCGATGAAGTTAGGTATGTTTTTATTTTTTCAAACGTTTTTTGACAATTATCATCCCATAAGAAGGGCGAATCTTTTCGTAATATTTTATGAAAGCATTCCAACGTCTGAGATGCATTTTTGATAAACTTGTGATAAAAGTTAATCTTACCTAAAAATTGCCTGACATTCTTTTCTGACTTAGGTGTTGGGAATTTTTTAATTGAAATCTGGTTATCATTTAATGGTCGAACTTCATTTTCGCTTATGATGTGGCCTAGGTATTTTACAGAATGATTTGCAAAGTTACATTTAGTAAATTTGAGTTTCCACTCGACGCTCTTTATAGCTTCAATTAATCGTATAATATGAGTCAGGTGTTTGTCAAAGGATTTAGAAAAAATTAGAATGTCATCGATATAAACTGTGCAAAATTCTTCTAATTTAAATTTACGAGCAATCCTGGTTATGATGCGTTGGAAAATTGCCAGGCTGTTTTTCAGACCGAAAGGCATATTAGACCACTGGTAGTGACCATGTTGCGTCACAAAGCCAGTTTTGTGTCTGTCTTCGATTTTAATCGGGATTGACCAAAAAGCTGAATTAATGTCTAGGGCAGTGAACCAACAACATCCCCTTGTTCGACTAATAAGATCGTCGATCAGAGGGAATGGCTGGCTCTCCGGCACCAACAACTTATTAAGCTCGCAAAAATCAATGCACATGCGTACTTTCTCTTTTTTACCATCTTCACCAGTTTTCTTGTAAGCCATTGTTACAGGGCTGGCAAATGGCAAGCAAGAAGGCTCAATCATGCCATGATGGAGCAATTCTGAAACCTGTGACTCAATTTCCTTCTGGTCAGCAAATGAACACCTGTATGGCTTCTTGGCAACGTATTTATTTTCCATTAATGTAATGGATGCTTCGTATTCAGAGACATTACCTACATCGTACTGATCTCTAGCAAAAATAGAACTGTATTTATCTATTATGTTATTTATTCGATTTTGTTTCTCCCTATCCAAATGAGACGTTTTTGCTTCAAATAACTGAATCGGTATATTTTCATTCCAATTAATCAATGTTGCAAGTTCTTTAGTATTATTATTATTCAAATTCCTAGTTTTCAATGGCGTTTGTGTGATGTGACCTGTATAGTCGCAGTTAAGACGGAATTTTTGTATTGCGTCTCGCCCTAATAGTATATCATCCCTAAAGTTTTCATTCTCAATAATATTAGTTTTCAACTTATCCTCTATATCATATACTTTTAATTTCAACTCAGTAGATTCTTTAATTGTGCCCTTACCACTCATTGTAAGATATTCTTTATTTTTGGGAATTGTTTTTTTTTTTTTTTGAGATTATCAAAAGTATTTTTTGTAATTGCTGAAACATTGGAACCTGGGTCACACAATCCTGTTTTTTCTTTCCCTTCAATACCTACTGGTATCTTAATGAGTGTGGGCCTTATTCGTTTTTTTGTTCCTTTTCCAGAATTTCCGTCACTTCTGTTGAGTTTATTTTGAAAGGACGCTCTTTGCGTTCTTCATTTTTATTATTATTATTACTGTTATTTCTTTTGCGGTCTTCGTCTGCTTTTTTTAATGCGACACTCGTTTTCAAGGTGAATACGTCTCATTCCTTTTTTTAGGCAGTATTCACACGGTTTTGTTGCGGAGTTAGGCCAACGTGAGGAGTTTTGTTTCGAACTATTATTATTATTCTTTTTTGTATTAGTATTTTCAAACTGATTCAGTTTTTGAAGTAATTTCCCTACTGTGTTTATCTCTCCCCTATCTAACCTAGCCCTGGCCCATTGTGGTAGACCATGTACTATTAAATTTAACTTAATGCTATCGGGCGTTAACGGTTCCACCTCTACAACTAATCTTAATTTTTTTAATGCATAATCTGATAACGAACTGGACATATACGCGTAGCTATAAGCATACATAACATCGCTCCAACCTTTATTTTCGAATGTTTCTGCGAAGGAACTTCTCCAAAATTCCCAATCGGTGGACATGGTTGTGATGCCATTCGCTGTATACCAGTTTTCAGCAGGTCCTTCGAGAAATAACCTGATAGTAATGATCATTAGCAAATTAGGCTGTAAAACTAATTTAAATTGAAATGTATGTTACTAAATGTCGAGTAGTTACATTCCCCCACCTCTGGGCTTTAGTGCTCCGAATACATTTCAACAACCACAACAATCTCAATCGGTACAAATCAGCTATCCATTGGAGCAGATAATCTCAGTTCAGAGATCATCACTAAATCCAAATGCTCCAACATTTCAAGACCCACTTCAACATTTTCAGATAAGGACTGATTATGAATTGCAGCGTGCAGCAGTCAAGGCTGAAGTAATGAGTGAACTAAAGCATGCAGTCAACAGAGTCATTCAATACAATTTGCAACTCGCTCATCTTGTGATTGATGACTACAATCAATACATATCCAGTTTAGTACGTAAATAAGAAGAAAACCGTAAAATATGACAACAGCGACAACAGGGGCAGATGATGAGGCAGACTCAATCAACCCCAACAAACATACAGTTAAGTTTGACTTGCAAAAAAAATTGTTCCTTTATCATTACTCACTCAAAGCAGTTTGCAAATAGCAACACCTGCTATACAAAGTGTTACACATTTGGACGCAAATGTAAATAGTGATGTGTGTGTATCGCAAGAAAATATTGTACAATCGAGTGGAATTAGTAACTCTGACCCGTGTGTGTCACAGACACGAAGTGTAAGAGAACAACAAAGTGTAACCTCAATGCGGAGTGCAGGAAATCATGAAAGTGACGGTTCAAATCAATCAACAACCAACAAATGAAGCCCTACAGGAGCAACAAAGAGAAAATATTACTCAAAAGAAAAAAGAAACTGATACAAGGAGCAGATCAATTCCTCTTCCCACAATCCCAGAAGTTGATTCATTGACTTAAAACTGGGACCTAGAAATGGAACAGGACAATGCAAGAAATTCAAACCTGTTGGAACAAGAAGTGGAAAAATGTCTTCATGAAATTGCTGAGGCACATGAAAAACAAATAGCCGAACAGAAAGCTCAAGAAGATAGATTCAGAAAAGAAGTTGAAGAAAGAATAAACATCTACTGCCTCAACATCGGGGAAGGAACTTTATTCAATCCAGACTTAACTGGGACAGAAATGAACAAACTCAAGGAAATTGGAATCAAATGAAAGCTATGATAAATCAAAATAATACTTATTTTAGTACTAAAGTTTGTATAACTCCAATTAAACTGACTGAAGAATCAGACTTCAGATTATGGTATGATCAATTTTCCATGTTTGTATCACGTTTTGAATTTTCCGATTTGTTTGATCTTGAAAACCCCCGTATCTTTAGGCAAAAAGCAAATTCAATTAAAAATCGATGCACGAGTCATACTATGTGAATGGCTTGATGAAAATCATCGAAAATTAATATTTGGTGAAAAAGATCCAACTGTGTGTTTCGTAAAAATAAAACACTTTAAAGAACCACATGGTAGGCTATGTGATTCATGTACTTCAGAAATATACAAACAAGAGTTTAATCCAAAAAATATGGTTAAGAGAATTCAACGAACTATCAAGAAAATTATCCAGTTATGACGGTTGGTCCAACAAATGTAAATTAGAATGATTCCTAAATCACATGATAATTCCTTTTCCAAACATCAAAATTCAATGTAAAGATAAACAACAAATAAATTCTGATGGTAAAACAATTAAAAATATTACATACGAACAGGCAAAAGGTATTGCTCTGTAAGAGTAATTATTGTTAAAAGAGCGAAATAATAAATATAAATTAGATAAAGCTTCTGCTAAAGCAGCAAACCATTCAAAAATAAACAAGTTCTAGGAAATTTTAAACAAAAATTTAATTTTTCAGGAGAGAAAAAGAAAGAAGATGACCCAAGAAAGTGCTACAAATGCCATAGACATGGTCATATTGCTGCAGACTGTCAAGTTCTCTATAGGTTTGAGCCCATAAACAACAATGATAGCTGTGATTGTAACTGACGGAAAATACTGGCACCTGAATGTATAGAAAAAAGACATAAGTCTCATTCCAAAAAATCCAAATGTTCACCCCATAAAAAGCGACATGGGGCAAGATCTGCAAAACAACGAAGTTCTTCCAATTTGTCCACAAGTAGAAGATCAAGATCGTGCTCATAAAATTCCAGTTTGTCCAGCAGTTTGTCTAGATCATCACCACCAAATAAACAAGCTATGATATTAAGAACCAAATTTAAGTACTCTAAATGTCTATATGTTAATGATTACGCAAGAAATGAGATTTGATTTTTGAGTGATACAGGTGCAACAAACTACTTTGTATCTGATCTTAGACAAATGAAAAATATTCAAAAGCTCAACAAACTGAAAATCATTTCTTGTGCAAATAAAAATGAAAGCACAAATATTGAAATAACACATCGAGGGTCAATATTTGTTAAAGATATAAATGGTAATCCTTTTGAATTAAGAAATGTAAATTATTCAAAAGATATGTCAGACAATCTCTTCTCTTTGCATAAAATAACCAAGTTAAGTTATAATGCGATCTTTACAGAATCTGATTGCAAAATTGTAAATAAGAAAACAGGGGAAATGATTTTCCATGGATATAAATACCAAAATTATTGGCATCTAGATCTAAAATTATGTGACAAAAATATTGTCTATGGGACCAAAAATAAACAAAAATCTTCAACAAATCAAAAATTGTCCACAAATAAAAATTTGACACAAAAAGAACATTCTTATACTATAATTTATGACGTGTGGTCTGGATCAGAAAATGAAGTAGGTATTCCCAAAAAAAATGGTTATATAAATGAAGGTATACCAAACATTCAAAAATTAGATGAAGAAGGAATAGAAGAATTTCTAGATTTAGGTGCCTGTATTACAATAGAAGAACTAAACAAAATAGATAATAATAATAAAAATGAAAGTATAAGAAAGAAATTAAGTTTTCTTTTTAATGTCAGACTAGGTCATGCTTCAGTTTTGTACCTTGAACAAGCAAAGAAAACTTTTAAAATTTTAGAAAATATAAATTTTGTAGACAAAATTAAAGATTGCAAGGTATGCAATCCAGCAAAAATAACAAAACATTTCCATAAAATAGAAAGAGAAATTGCAACAAAACCTCTAGAAAGAATTCACTCTGATCTTATTGGTCTGATAAAACCTATAGGAGTTTGGCAGAAAAGTGTTCATATTGTAACATTCACAGGCGATTTCTCAAGATATTCAGTAACTTATCTGGAAAAATTAACTGATTTATAAGATTTGTCACTCCAATAAAATTACAATTTGCAGGAAAAGATGGATTTTTATATGCCACTCATACAGGAAAAATGAGAGTAAAAATTGAAAATTTGTTTAAACAACAGTCACTAATAGACTTAATTTATGTACACCATAAACCAAATCTCAATATAGATATAATTTCAGCAGTTAAAATAACAAATACTGAATTAATGAACATTGATCAACAAATAGATAAGGCCAATGTCTATTTCATAGAAAATGGTGAAATTTTAATAACTCCCATGAAAGAAAATGGAATGTTTTATGTACATTACAATGTTAAAAATGATCTTTAAAAAAAAATTGTATGCCCGTAATCCAAGGGGATGAGGATGAATGGGATAATTTTTCAGTTGACTTAGAAATAGAAGACAAATAAGAAAATGAACCCCTAATAATAATTGAAAATACCAGTTCACTTCAGGGGGGTTGAAATGAAAATAATAATAATAATATAGAAACAAATAGCACTGAAAATTTACAAAATTTAGACTCAGAAAACACATCAAATAATGATAATATTGAAAATGAAAATACTGATGATAAAAACCTTGTTCAAATACAACCTACAAATAACAATAATAATAATGTGTGACATCCGGGAACATCACAATTACTGGCGGGACTAGGTATACTAGGACCAGAATATAGTAGGACAAAAACAAGAAGAAATGTTGGGAGAAAAATAGTATTAAAATCAGTAAAAAGAATCCCTAAAAAAAATGAAGAATATATCCCACATGTAAGGAGGTTAAATATTTACAGTTATGGTTCAACCCCACAGACTCCCTAGTGTACAAAATACGTCACCTATTGAGAAATACCCTACAATAGATTCATCACAAGATGCTAGATAAAACCCCTACTCCACATTACAAGAGAAAATTGTAATATTTTACCTGTTGGTTGACAGGGAAATAAAAGTCTTGTTGCCGCCAAACTCCGTTTATTACAAGTTGACTCCAACATTGAGAACATGGCATATTCCCAGACAAATGATTGCAACCAAGTCAAATCTGGCAAGTTGATTATGAATGGCGGATAGCAAACTCCGGTAGACATTTTTAGACGAATCAAGAAAGAAAAGGAACGGACCTATGGGGAATACCTAACTGGAACCTGGCTGCTATCATTCGTGTGTGATTACAATATAATATTATATTAAATAGGTGGAATGAGGAACGGCAAGTATAGTAAAAAGTAGATGCCGTTTTATCTGAAAGAGTGGACAGTATGGAGTATGATAATGTAGAAAAAGATACACTGAATTATAATAGATATAGGAATGAGTGAGGATGGCAAAATGTAGTTTATGTAACAGGAAAAAACGTGAGGAAAAGATATAATGAAAAATAAAAAGAAGTACGAAAGTAAATTCAGTCTTTCCCCAGTTTGGATGCCTCAAATGTTAATAAAAAATGATCATACGTGGGAAGCTGGGACATCTTAAAGTAAGATATTTACAAAAATTGAAGAGTTTATCCACTGGGATATCAGAAAACATAAATTTTAGGGATGATGATTTCAAAAATTGTCAAATTTGCTGTGTAGCAAATAATATGAGATTGGGCCATAATAATATTTGAAATAAACCTATGAGAAAATGAGAGATCACATCATCTGACATCATGGGACCCTTCACCCCATCAGTTGCTGATCAAAAATATATATTAACCTTTATCGACCATTATTTCAAATACACACTTGTTGTGCCAATAACTAATAAAAATAAAGTTATTGTGGAATTCAAAAACATCATTATGTCCATGTGAAACAAGTTTCCCAATCATCCCATAAGTCTGATTAGGTGTAATAATGCAAAAGAGTATACTGATACCAGAATAATTAATTATTGTACTAAAAGAGGTATTACTCTTGATTATGAAGTCCCTTATTCTGCAGAATTGAATGGTGTTGCCAAAATGCTATAGCTACAGTTGCATATTTAATAAATGGAAGACCAACTAGAGTCCATACTAATTTTTGGACATCTTATGAATTGTTTTTTGAAAGAAAACAAAATGTTGAAAATTTGAGAATTTTTGGTTCTTTGGGCTACAGGCACATACCTTTAGAGGTATGACAACATTTAGCCACAACAAAGTCAAAAGGGAGGAATAAAATAAAAATTGATCTGAAATCACAGCCTAGAAGTGAGAAAAACATTTTAATGGGTTATACAACCACAGGTTATTGTGTTAGAGACCCCTTTTCTTATAAAACATATACAACATGTGATATAAAATTTAATGAGAAATTGAATATTTCTTGTTTCAGTAATAATGATGAAAATAAATTAATTTTAAAACCTGAGGAGTATTGTACCTAGCAAAAATTGCTCGACCTGACGTTGTTTTTCATGTTAATTATTTTTGTCACTTTCAAACAAATTCCGATGAGAACTAAAAAAATTATGTTTGACAAATTTTTAAATATATCAATTCAACAAAGCGTTATGCTTTGAGATATGAATCTCAAAATTCTAGAATCATAAACACTTTTTTCTCTCGAACATTTTTATCGCTGAAATCTTATCAATTTGCAGGTTTTTTTTCATAAATGTAACAATTTTAGAAGTATTTTCTATAAAATAAATATAAGTATGAAAAATACCTAATACTTCTGTTCATATCTTAGGGATCAAACAATTATGATATCAACAAAAACTCATTATTCATTATGTATTTATGTTACCATTTTTTATTATTGAAGTCATAATCAATCATTTATTTATTTATTAATCATGTTCGTCGTAATAACTAATTTTATTTTCTTGTTTAAATTAATCATTTAGAAAATCGAACATTATTTTTTCTCAATGTCATAATTTAAATTTTTGCAATATTCGTTTTTTGCTTCACATTTGTGAGACTGAAGGGGGTGTTGGGCAATCACTCTCACTCTCGCTTCTTCACACATTACTACATTTAGGTACTATCAATTTCATACTTTTGTAATTATATATATTCTCGCTCGCGGGAACACTTTTATTCGTTTTGTCTGTAAGAGGGAGAAATCTTTCATTTTCTCTCTCAGAATATTTGTCACTTTCAATTCTTGATTTATTATACGTTTTCTTACAATGTGAACTAGTTGTTACTTTTTATAACTTGAGTTTTCGTTCCTCACCTTTCAACAGTGTGTACTCGAAGACATGGAAGTTTGAAATAACAAATAAGTAATTAACATTAATCATGCAAATCATAATTGGTGTGCATTGGCTAATGTATAGGCTGATGAAGAAAACTTGAAAAATCTGTAATTCAGAAACTATTATAATAGTCCAGTCAAGAGTTTTCTTATTTGAAAAATTAGAATATTTTTTATTTCTTCACTAACTGGGCATCTAAAATAATATACCTACTAAAAGTCACATTTCCAACATGTACGTAGACATGGGGGTGAATATGTCTGCAGAACATTTTTCCATATTTATCTCAACAAATATTGATTTTTTTGAAAAAGTGGTGAAGTATGAAAATGTTTGGCACTAAATTTCCTATAAAAAGGTTATATCAATTGTAGTCATCTGATGCCTCCCTTCCCTGCCAAATGAGCACGAAAGATGGTGTCGTTTCATTATGCGTAGAAATGCTGCAGTTGCTATATTGGGATATAAGTCGGAACTAGATGGCGTTGCAAACGTGATGCAAATGGGTGATCATGGAGAAAAGACTGTCATTCTCTAAATTTGATTTCCGTTAAAAAATACTTAATTAAAGAAGTTGATGGATTTTTTTACAGACATTGGCAAAAAATGGTGCGTTAATAATTCTACAAAATTTTTTCCCAGTCATTGTGTTGTAAATACGAAATTTTGGCTTCGAGTTTTAGATAGGGTCTTACGTATTTTGATGCACGATCACCAATTCTACGGATCAAAAAATTCCGCTAGATGTCAGCCACGTTGATCTTAAATCCTAATTGAAGCAATAACTTCAACAGGCTACCGGACATGACTCTCAGAATTACTTGAAATTAATGGGAGAGATAGTCTAAAGCCTGTGAATGAAGGTTCTGAAATTTTTTTAGAAAAATATTAAATAGAAAGGAAGATATAAGATGTCAAAGTTGCGCTGCACCAAAAACAGTACCTCGATGAGCACCCTGTTGTTGTGATATCATAGAATTGATATCTTTGTATTTTGCATTATCAGAGGTTGCTGGTTTTAATACATCTCATTAATACTTCATTTTTAAGTAGGTTTTTGGTGAAAATTTACTGAACAAAATTGACTTTAAAAAATGACTTTGAAGCAAGGGTGGGCGCACATTTCATTTCAGGACCCAAGAAAACTTTTGGCACAGAAAGCTCAAAGTCTAAAATATCACGTAAGTAAATAAGATTCAATAAGTATGGATTTCTATCTGTATTTATTTTTTGTACTTCCCACTGAGGTAGAAGGTTGAAAATTGGTATGAGGGTGCTTGAGTATCACATCTAATTTTTTTTTTTGAAGTCCCAAAAATAAGAAAGGGGCAGCAGATATGGGCCAAAAATTCATTTTCTTAGAACTTTCAACATATATACGCTGAAATTATCCAACTCAACACAAAGGTGGTATAATATTGTTTGTTTATGCTTTAAAAAAATATTTTTTGAGGAACTGAGTTCAAACTGGACCTTGAGTTTTTTAATTTGATCAATATTTTGACCCAAAGGGACTCAAAAAAGGGCCCAATTTTGTTTTTTTTACATTTTAGTATGTAATACATCATTTGTAATGTTTCTTGAGGTAGTGAGTTCAAATTTGTCTACAATTTTTTAATTTGATCAATTTTTTGACCCCAAGGGACTCATAAAAGCGGCCAATTTTGATTTTTTTCATATTGTTATGAAATACATCATTTGTAATGTTTCTTGAGGTGCTGAGTTCAAATTTGTCAATAATTTTTCAATTTGATCAATTTTTTGACCCCAAGGGATCATAAAAATGCCCAATTTTGTTTTTTTACATATTATTATGTAATACATCATTTGTAATGTTTCTTGAGGCAACAAGTTCAAATTTGACATTATTTTATTCATTTGATTCATTTTTGACGCCCAAGGGGAAATTTTGAGTTTTCATATTTTGTAGTGTAATACATCATTCGTAATAGTTGTTTAGCTGCTGATTTTGAATTTGACGTAATTTCTTAATTTTACCCATTATGTGATCCCACAGGAGCTCTGAAAGGGGTTAATTTTGAATTTCTCTATTTTATTGTGTTATACATTATTGGTAATTTTTTTAGACTTGAAGTTTTATTTTGACATGTATTTCTTCATTCAACTCCTTTTAATGTGATCCAAAGTGGTTCAGATATAAGTAGCTAATTTTGACTTGGCACATTTTGTTGTGTGATATATTGTTTATAATGTTTTACAAGTTTCTGACTACAAATAAAAAAATCTTATTTTTCTTACAAGTAAGCTGGGCAAGTGGTTTTACTGAATTTTGTTGTTTTTTGTTGGTCTCAAAAAACATGGGCATCCAATACCTAATAAATCACTCAATAATAAGTGAAAATATAATTGCAATCCCTTTTTTGGGGCCACAGGAAGAAAAAAAGTGGTTCTATCTAAAAATGGATTGTAAATATAATCTCAGTGCCTCAAAAAACATTATTTATTGTGTATCACTCAATAATATCTAAGAATTTTATTTATACCCCCTGTTTAGGGTCACAGGGGGCTTAATAATGGATTTGATCAAAAAATGGATTGCAAATCTAAACTCAGCACCTCAAAAAATATTATTAATGATATATCACTCAATAATATCTAAGCATAGTATCTCAACCCCCTGTTTGGGGTCACAGGGGGCTCAATAAGGGGTTTGATAAAAAATGGATTGAAAATCTAAACCCAGCGCCTCAAAAAACATTATTAATGATATATAACTCAATAATATCAAAGAATATTATCTTAACCCCCTGTTTGGGGTCACAGGAGGCCAAGGAGGAGTTCAATCTAAAAATGGATTATAAATGTAAACTCAGAGCCTCAAAAAACAATATTATCGATGTATCATTCAATAATATCCAAGAATATTATCTTAATTCCATTTCTTGGGCTACAGGGGGCTAAATGAAGTGTTAAATCTAAAAATGGGTTGCAAATATGAACTCAACCTTCAAAGTAAATAACTCCTCAGGCACCACCAAAAATTTATTCCAAGGCTGTGCTCTAATATAAAAACAAATAAGGAATAATTGGTTTTTGATTTTCTTAGTTTTTATTGTTTTTCAATGTTTTGAATTTGTCTATAAATAAGGGAGAGGGGGGGTGCAAGTGCACATCCTTTTATCCCTTCCCTCACAGTCACCATGAACTTTCTAAATTGATGAGCTTAACTAAACCAATGTACAAACACAGGAGAGTGAGGAATGAATGAATGAGAAACCTGTGAAAGAGGTGAAAAGTTTGCTGATGTGTCAATTCTATGACATCACACCCACTGCTCAAAAAATATCACAACGTTTTTTGACAACTCAAATTTACCATTCATTTTCTCCCATTCTATCCAACCAATTTTAATGCGGTTTTCACTGATATTTTTTATTTTTTTTAAAGAATTTGAAAATATGTCTACTGAAAATCATGTCCGGTACCCCATTCATAATGACATTAGATTGCAAAATACTAACAATTCATTCATTTTTGCGTGGATGTCAAAATGGGTGGTGTGGGGAAAAGTGCCTCCAGGTTCTTTTTTTTTTTTCATTGACTACGCAGTTACAAATAATGAGGAAAATAGAAGAGGAATATTTTAAAACTTTTCTGTTAATAATTTTTTCCAGATTCCACAAAAGGGATAGGTGGCTGAGGTATCTGCTTCAGGGTCTGTGGTAAAATAAGAGACCGGTTCAGATCCTGAGAAAACTTAAAAGCTGAGAAAAAATTAAAATGAAGAAAAACTCTAAAGTATTCCTCTTTCTTTCCTTGCAATTTTTCATTTCAGGTAGTGAAATGATAAAAAAATGGTGACATTAGACCTCCTGCCCCATTTTGATTCCAATGCAAAAAAGAATGTATCGTTAGTATTGTGTCATTATAAGTTAAAGTTATTACATCAATATACCAACTTAACAACTGTATTCATGCTTTTAGTGCTTAATGAAAAGGCACCATCTTTCTCGCTGATTTGGTAGGGGAGAGGGCATCCAGTGACTAAAAGTAATCTATATTTTTTTTACAGAAAATTTTGAGCCAAACATTTTCATAAGATACTAATTTTTCAACAAAATCAATATTTATTGAGATAAACGAGAAAAATCATTTTTGAGGCGTAGTAATTACATATCTGTAGAAGCTCCTAGTTGGGGAATATGACTTTTGTATGTTATTTTAGACGAAGAAATTAAAACTATTCTAATTTTTCCGAAATTCCGAATGGAATTTTTTTTTGTTCTCATTTGAGCGGACCTCATTTTGGACAGTCTTTGAACTTGACAGATACCCGAATTATGAACATGTGAACTATTATCTGATCCGTACGTGAAGAATTACGCCCTCCAGCGGTACCAGTATAACTTCAAACAGCCAATATTGAAAACTCTAATCACGGAATTAGACTATGGGTAATTTTTGAATTTACTAGAGGGCGATATAAGAACCCAAAATATAAATATGCTAATTTCGCCAAGAACCGTACAGAAATGGGCGCCCCGTGTTTTTTCTACTTGTATTTCGTTTTAACCCATAGGTACGTAATGTAATATACACTTATAAACTTTTGGGCAGAGATTGTTTTCGTAATCGGGCGACCGATGTTACGAAATTCGTCCGTTTCGACTTTATAGCATAAAAAACCGATAGGTTAGCAGTTGCCCTTCTAAGAAAATCGCAAGTACGTCCTTGAATCGTTGAATTTTGAATATTGCTACGAACGAAGTTCGAGTCCCGATTTTGGTAAATCGGTACGTTAGGATTCGTTCACTTGACATCTATTAGTCAAGGAGTGGGAGGAGCTAGAAAACCGTCTTACCGTCTTTGAGGAGAATGAAGAGAGGGTCAGCGGTAGAGCAGAGTGACGAAAAAACCGGCATAGCAGCTTGTTCGTACTTCGTTCAGAGTTCACTTCACCTGTTGCCCGTTGTAGTCTCGTCTGTGTGCGTGTGCTATGATTGTTGTGTCACGAATAGAGTTAATGTTCAGTGCCCGCGTAAATCATTTCAATTTTTCTATACTGGAATTTCGGTTTCCATTTGCAAGTCATTGTATTTATTTATTGTCAATCATGTCAAATGTTATTATATAAATATTATATCGTTCGGCTGAGTTTGTTGGTTGGTGCAATTTTATAAGAAAAATTAGTTGCTTTCTCAATGTGATCGAATTAAAAATTATGTGAATTTCATTCAAATTAATTTCCATGTTTCTTTAAAGTAGAATAACTTATGCAAAAATCGTTCGTGACCATTTTGTTTTTCTCTTGTTTTTTTATTTTTTGTTCGTATGTTGTGTAATTGAGTGTATAAAAGTGAGATTGTGCTACGGGATTTGATTGAGGTGAGTTGCGTTATTTATTCGGCCAAGTGGCCAGTCTACGACACCCAATGAGAGCAGTTGTTGCAATTCGGTCTACATTGAAATGAAAATTCATTTTAATATCGAAACAATTCCTTCCTACTAGGTAGTAGGTATTGACGATTTTATCTACCAATTTTCGAAATTAAGCTTGTTTCATCGATCACGTTCTCTATTTTATGTGGCCCAGCCCGTGATGCTAGCCCTCTCATCGAAATCTGTGTTTATTGTTTGATATGGTGGCGTCAAAAAAGTGTTGCATTGTTGTTATAGTTATGGGAAAATTCTGCTCCTTCGTTCTCAGTTTAGCCCTATGGTTTTATTTGTTAGTTCTGTGAAGTGGAAAAACTTGAAAAAAGATTTCGCCAACAGAATAATTTGAGGAACCTCTTTAGGAAGAATCATGAATGATATTAATGATGAGACACCCACGTTTACATCTTACAAGACAACTTTTTATCAGAATTCGAAACCATCTCACCGAGTAGGGTCAGAAAATTCGGTTTTGAGAGAAATCGATTTTCCAAATTCTACTCGAAAAAATCGAACAGCTTCTTCCCAGAACTAGTTCCTAACTCTTCTTTGAAGATAGTACCAAAGTATGAATGTATGATTATTTCAGTTAGTTTAATGAATTATGCTTTTTGAATTTTGGGTAACCTATTTATCAACATCGCGACGATGACAACAGTGAAGACCATCACCACCTCTGGAATAAAAACGTAGCAAATTAATTGATTATAAAAGTACCTAAAATTCATTAAAATATTTTGATGAATCGTAGCTATCTGTAGTGACTTCCTACTAGTTGTCCACTGGCATTTCGTGAAAGCACGTAGAATCTAGAAAAAATGTCACAAAAATTTTGATGAGAGTACTCGGCAAAAATACTCCTATTCAATCCCATTCACTCTCCAATAACATTTTTCATCTCTTCCATATAACTCTTTATTTACTTTTGAATTTAATAACTTCAAATCAATTCGATTGAATCGATTTCAACGCAGTTAGAAAAATAATTCTCTTCGATTGAATACAGTTGAATCTTTTTTTCTTTTTTTTTCTCAAAATTTTGTGATTATAGGTCTACGGAAGAAAGACAAACAAAAGACAAACAATAAGGGTTTAGGAAAAAAGAAAAATGCACCAATAAAAATCAAAATATAGGCAGGGTAGAAAGAAAAACAGCAATCAGGCCGAAAGAAAATGGATAAATAAGTGCTGATAATAATCCAAACTGCTTTGTCTTTGAAGAAATGAGTGATTCAAAATTCTAAGGATTCTTTTAACTATATATAATCATTTGGACTGGCGGTGTAATGCCGGTGAAAGTAACATAATAAGTATCATTGATTGAAGGTGGTTTTTATTAAAAAAAATTCGGCAACTTTATTATCAATTGAATACTGAAAATTTTTCGTTTTGTTTAAAATTACATTTTTCACTTATCGATCTTTCAAGCATGAAGGATATCAAAAATTGTTGATAAAAAGCAAAATTGGAGGGACCTTATTTTTCCAGTGATACTTATTTATTTAAAAGAGAGATCTTGCCTTCACGTTCGTATAATTATTAATAGTAAAAGAAGGAGTATTTCACTCTATCTCACTCTTTTAGTTATTCACTTGACACTTTAAATCGATTCTTATTCAATCTTAGAAGAGTTGATTGAATCCCACTCGTTCGCTCACTCACTCTCATGTAAAAAAATAAAAAAATTCCTGGATTCAATCCTCCATTTCAAATCGATCCCAACTATTGCTCTGTTCAATTTAAATCTATTTTAGAAGCCTAACCTCAAATTAGTCCCATTGTTGATAAAGGCATAAGATAATATCATTTTTTAACAAAAAATAGTCCACCTCACCTAACACTATACCTACCTAGCGACTAGAAGCAATCAGTTGCATGAATTATTCACGTAATTGTCAGTACGATTTCAGTCAAATAGGATATTTGGTGAATTGATTGGATTTCCAGGCTGTTACGTATTTTCCTATGAACATTTGTGAATTTCGGGTATTGTGGTTATTAACTTATTATCGATTTCAGCTTTAGGTTGATTTAAGGGAGAAAAATTAATTCGATAAATTACTGGAAATTAAAAAAATTTATATTTCTAACCAAAATTAGTAAGGCTAATACACAAAACGGATACATCAAGTCTTTTTGCTAAAATTTTCCCCTTTGACTAAAAATTTAAAAATTTACCTGATTTTAGTGTATTTTCAAAGGAAAATACAACTATTGCATTCAGTGCAGTGGCGAAACCTGTGGAAAAACGCCGATCATGAGTCGTAGATCTCGAATATATATATAGGTCACTTAAATTCTTCTGTACACAATATTTTTTTTTTTTCATTTTTTGCTCAATTTGGCATTTTTTGAGAGTCTGGGAGCCTCCGCGGTTTAACTTATGGCAATAAAACTTGAATTAGCGTTAGAAGCTTTCATGGGCTACCCATTCGTGTTGAAATTTTTGAATTTTATCCGCTAGTTTCGGAGGAAGGGGTTCTCAAAGTTTGCAAACCCACCATGTTGTCATCACAATAACTCCAGTAAATTAAAAGATTTTGGTTTGAAATTTTTATGGCAGTTGGAGACTATTAAGAACTGGTTTGGTATTAAATTTGAGCGAAATGGGTCTTTTGGTTTTTGAATAGCAGCCATTACAAAATTTGACACTTTTGGAAAATACACACTTACTGCGGTCAATGCGTAGAAGAGATATTTTATTTTGACTTCAACATAATTGTATGTAATTAATAATGAGAAAAATATAAGTAATACTAGAGTATTATTCTTGTATTTGGCCCTTAGATTTAGTTTATTGCCTGGAATATTCAAAATGACTTTTAATCAGAGTTGGACAAACCCTAAAAAGCCGCCTAAGAAATTCAGGTTTCAATAGCCTCCTTTCATTAAGAACTGTATCTAGGATTTTTGTTTAAAGGAATAGACTAAATTTTAAAAATTGATTAATTCAAAGAGATTTCAATTAAAAAATCAGATTTCAATATTTTTTGAAGAGAAGACATTAATTATGGCATTTTCCTCCACTTAAATCATTCATACTCATTGATTCTTATGTATTAAATAAATCTGGTTGGCAGTATTATTAATGAATTAATTCATGTGCGGTACTTACCAATTTTATTGAACGTTATTTTTCTCAGTTTTTGAAAGTTTCCATAATTATTATTACCCATGTTTCTTGGGACCCAGAATTTGAATTTTATATCAAAATATTCATTAGTTACCTTTTGCAGTTTTTCAAAAACTCAAATTATATGTGTACTGAACTTCCTCAAATTTTTTTGTTTTATACATCATCCTATACATTTTTAAAGTCTGATTTTAAATCTAGCATAATTGTTTTCATCAGTAAGCACACTTTTGAGCTCATGGCAAAGCGGTAGCTGGCATGGGGCAAGGGGCAAATACCTTCCTGGATTTTCAAAAAAAAAAAAAAATCCAGTTGAAAAAATTAATTGAATTTTTTTCTTTATTCCTAATATCGGTGATAATATGTAAAAATGAAGAAATAAAGATAAAAAGTTGAGCTATCCAGCATGAATTTTGAGTGGGTTTTCAAAGAAAATCTTATTATAAGTTTATATTATATTCGCTGTTGCGATTTATAAAATATACCAATACTGCTGCCAACCTTCCGCAACGAAATAATGTTTGTTTCACATGAAACTAAACCCCCCCCAAAAAAAGTGTATCGTTTAAAAACTCGTTTTTATCCTAAACTTATTTTTTCTACTTATTTTTGGTTAAGCAAGCTGAAGTTTGTATTAAATAAAGGGTAACTACAGGTAATTTTTTTTTTTTCTAGAAAATATAAATTTCTTCGCTTTAATTTCATTAGAAAATTTTCAATGCTGTTTTTTGTACAGCTAGTAAAATCGACTATGACTAGACTTTCGAATTCGCTTGTTACCGTTGGGATAACTAAACGGGAAAAGCGGTACGAGTTTTGGAGTGAAAAAATTACAAATGGAAATTAATTTTCAAACTATTTGGTCTCATGTATCTACTGGTGTCATTGGAAACTTCCACATATACCTAAAAAACAAAATCAACCCTCTGAGTAAACCCCTATTGCAGTTGAGGGCAGCATATTGACTAGTTGATAAAATTTTTTTTGCCATCTAGAAAATTTTCTAGCTAAGCTTCTAGCTCCCGGTGATTTAAAACCTGGTATTGAGAAAAAACCTGTAAAACAATGTAAAAACTATTATTATTACAACCCGAGATCAAATTAACTAGTTTTTACAGAATTTTTGAACAATTTGTGTCCAAACCAAGTGAAATACTAATAATTTCCTAAAATTATGACAATTGTTGAAATTCCGGGAATTTTAGGATTTCAATAGCTTCTGGATTTTAAGGATTTTTCTACCCAGAGTTAGTTCGAAAATATTAGGTACCTAGTTCCTTTAATAAAAAATTTCGGAATAAAGATTATTAAAAAAAAGAAGACAACAAAAAACTGACAGCTTTTTATTTAAGAAAGAGATTAAAATTGTATAGAAATGTTTAGAACAAACAACAAGTTTTTCTACTAGGGCTCTTTGCTATTTTGAAATATGAAACATACTCGTATATTCTTGGACTGTGACAAATTAAGAATTTAAATTTTATAATGCTAGTCCTGGAATTTATCGAATTTGAAAAACTTTCTATCAATTTAGGTGCGGATTGGTCGGACGTTACTTCCGGTAACACTATTTTTGTTTTTATTTTGGCTATAAAATGACTAATTTTTGACCAATAAGAACGTAATTCGGAACAAATATTTATTATGATCTATTCTAACATGTTATGTATTAATTTTGGCGCGACCATGCAGCTACTTTGGATATTATTTTCGTTATAAAATGCTTGATTTTGAACAATAACAGAAATTTACGAAAAATATTAACTATAATATATTGCAACATGCTAGCAATTCTGGAGCAGATCGTCCTGAATGTACTTCCGAAAAATATATTTCTGATTCGATTTTGAAGGAGGTAATTATTTTTAAATACGTAATTTTTGGTACGTCAAAAGTTACAACATTTAAACAGTCATCGTAATTATGATCCTTTAATAATTTTTCAGTTACTAATTTTCTACTTTCCGGAAACCTACTTTTTCTGACGGAGCTGCTGCTGCGTTGGAGTTTTTTTTGTCACATTTATTTGCGTATAAGTACGTATTTTGAGTAGCTTTAGCTTCCATTATAGCTACCCTACGTAATTGGCTCATACATCTGGATAACATAAAGTTTGGGTAGCACCGAAAGTTGTTGCAAGTAGGCTATGTTTGAATACATTGTTAAAGAATAATAATATTTGTATAACATTCGTCTGTAAAGATTTATGTTATATTATCTTTGTTTCGATCATTTTATTAATGAGTAAATCTTAGCAATTTTTCTTGATTTGGCCTGTTGTATTTTTAAATTTCATTTACCTTCGTGGATTTTATGCCTCGTGAAATCAAATTCTTCCTAATTAAAAATACAGGTATAGTTTTTTATTCTTGCAAATTGTATTTAATTCCGCTTTAAAATATGTTGTTTTTTTTCTGTTTATCTTGGCTGACTATCATCTTGATTGCGTGAAGCAGAAGCACACTTACACACTTGTACATCCCGAAAAAAAGGTTTTTAAAACTTGAAAAATAACCGAGGACATAAAATAGTGAATTGGCTTTCATTATGTAATAGCGTACGTCCATAAATGAAATTTTTATGACTGAAACGACGAGTCTTGACGAAGAGTTGCGCATTTAATTTTAATTTTGGTTCATCGAGTAAATTATTTTTCTCATTTTATAGTAGTTCGGATTGTGGGACACGATTTACATTAGACATCATAAAGATGGTTGTTTTTTTTTGGGAACTCGTACGTACTATAGTTTCTGTAAATGGAAGCCAATACTATTTTGTGTTTAATGCGCCGGAACCTTGCAAAGTATGCATGGCAAAGCCAACTTTCCTATCAACTCATGGAGTAAAAATTGCAACATCATAAAATTGATATCTGAGGAAACAGGTTTTGGGAAAAAATTGGTTTCAGTGTTTGTTTTTCAATTCCTTATTGCTTGAATTAAAATTTTTCATAATTTTCATCATATTGGTGCCCCAACATCTTCAACATTTTAGCTCTACTTTATTGCTTAATAACTAAAATTGGCTTTGGAAGAGGAAAATTTTTAAACAATTAATAATTCAAATAGAAAAATAAAATTAGGCTGAACAGATTTTTTTGGAAAGAATGGCATGAGATATGAACTTGCTCATATCTTCAGGAGAAAATTCTTCAGTACTTTCTCACTGATTGGAAACAACTTACCCGTACTTTTTGAGAAAAATCTTTTTTTTTTCCTCCTATTCTATCATGGTGAAAGAACAGTCATCACGGTTCTAATATGCTCAACTGGTTTTTAGAAAAAGTTCAAGTCTACCTCTTTTTGTCATCAAACACAGTTGATATTGGGAAAACAATATTATTAACCCCTAATTCATATTATTTGAGAGATGGAACTTAACCTCCAAAATGTAATCGACCATTTTACCAAGACTGGCCCAGACGTTTGGAGGTTCTAGACAATTTTATCTTGTTTTATTTTTTGAATATTTTGAATAATATTGGGATTTAAGACGGAACTAGATGGCGTTGCAAATATGCTGCGGATGGGTGTTGATGGAGATAAAAGCTATATTGATTATTTGTTGAAAATAGGATAACGGGTACCTCATTTTGATTTGGGCTTGAATTCTTAAATACTGAAGATAATTGAATGTTTTTTCTCGTAATTTTGAAAACAATTATGACGACTACATAAATCTAGAAAAGAAAAATTGCTGTCATTGTGCTGCAAATACCTCAGTTTCAGCTTTGAATTTGCATAAGATTAAATATATTTTTGTATATGATTACCCATTCGTTGTTTCAGCAAATTGCGGTTAGATATTAGCCACTTTGATCTTAAATCCCAGTATTATCAGAATTAAAACACTATCAGCTTCATAATTGTGTAGGTAAATAATTTTACTGAAAACTATGATGCCAAAAAATAAAAACAGTATGTACATAATAAGCGAAATACAATTGACCCTCCTCCCGCTAGCCAAAAAAGAGAAAAAAACTCATTTAAGCTTAGAATAATAATATACTATTACTTTTTACGCCTTCTTGAAAAAAAATGTCGTCTCTCCTTGACAAAATCTTAGACCCACCACTAGAAGCAAGTAAGGAAAATCGTAAAGTAAAATAAATATACGATAGAAGTCACCAAAAAAAAATATAATGGTGGCTGGTTTACAATCCAGATGAAAATTCATGTTCTTTCAAGCTTCTAAGCAGCCAATTAGAACTCCTAAAACGGCTTTTTAATAACATTAATCGACTGATTTCTTGATAAAAAATGTCTAGCCGGTCTGTATTGTACCATATGATTTTGATCATATTAGCCGGCTGATCATACTAACAGGGATCACAATGAGCGACTTTCATTGTAGTTTGTAAAAAGTTTAGTGTGTTGAGACTTTATATAATTTCTTAGTACCTGCATACCCTTGTGATAAAAGTAACAAAAAACTTTATTGGTAGGATAACTTTTAAGAATAACTTCTGTTCAAAATGTTTTTGTGACAACGTATTTTTGAAATTAAAAGGATTGTTATAAAATGGGTCGCAGGCTGAAAAAATGGACCAGTTGCAGTATGATTTGTTGATTATTAATCTTATCCATCAGCTATCAGCTATCATTTTAAGGTGTAAATTTTGGTACCTGTTGGCTGTTATGGCTGTAACCAGTGCTCGGTGCGAGCAGCTGGGAAGAGGTCAGTCATTAAAAAGTATCCTAAAATCGGATGCATTTATAAAAAAACTCATAGAAATTTTTTAATTACTTATCTCGAAGTATTTTTTTGATGAATTTCTGATCGAATTTATCCTAAGAAGACATTAGTTCAGAAAAATCATACAATGATCCTGCTATTGGAGAAAAAAAAATTTTTATGTTGAAAGTTAAAATGATTAAATGATGCAAAATTCAGTTAAAATATTTGTCAACATTATTAATTTGATGCCGATCGCATGTTTTTCTTCCAATCATCTTCGACTAAAGTTCCTTTATAATATTTCGATGTCTAGTTTTTGACTGCATTCATTTCACCCTTTCAGTTATGGTATTGTTATCCATTTTATTTTTGTTCTCATTTGCGAAACTCATCTTTTATACTGAAAATATTTATGAAAAGAATAAAGTAGGTAAGTATAAGGAAGGGATTTATTATTAGCTTGAATTAAGTAATTGTGAGATTTCGATTGTATCCTGTATACCTCATCTGAGGATAAGTTTACTTTTTTTAGTAACTTGTTAAAATTGCCCCAGTATTCGGACCCAGGGGTAGGAGTGGGTACGTTTTTTGTTTCATGATCTTCTGAGAATTTTGGCACTATCTTTGAGAATTCATTTTTTTTTTATATGTACCTACCCCCTTTGGTGTTGAATCCATTTTCAGGTGTAATTTTGATCGGATGGTTTCGAAATTTGAAACTCATATTCGGATCCATCTAGGGAAGAACCCTATTGTTTTTCGTCCGAATTAGGCCTATGGTCCGTCCGGTAGGTCAGTTTTATAATCCACAATTCTTATCACTGCAGGAAATAAAACCATCGAATTATTTCTTAAATTCACGCTGGTTAGAACTTGGAATATTTTTTCATTTCACAAAAAATTATGATTTTTGACACACAAATTAAAAATTCATTCATAAAATATTTTGAAAACATGATACGGTATATTCTATTGCATGCATTGTATTTCTGTGGCATTGATAATCTTTTCCAAGAAATATAAATATCATATATATTAGGTACTTTATTAGAAGAATGTTTGTGATAGAGATGTTTTTTGAACGAAGAAAATCTACTTTTTCTTGAGAAGCTTTCTGCGCAAGAGTTTTTATTATTTTTCTTAACTGTTGTTCTCTAAGCCAAGTTAAGTGAAGTAAGTGTAGACTAAATCTCACGACAGCGTTTTACAGTTTGGTATTCCAGTTTTTGAAAGATAAATATGAATGATAATATTGAAACTCTTAATTTAAAATTCAACCAATCAACTTTTATGTAGAATGTTGACATTTCTATTGAAAGCAGAAGTCTCTTCCTCTGATTATTGTTTTGTTTCTATTTTTATCAAGCCTCCGTATTATGAAGTAATTACTTTCAAACCCCGAGTTATTTCAGTGGTCTTGAGAAATTCATAGTAAACTTATTAAATTGTTGTCTTATGTTTCCTCAATATTGTTTTCAAAGTGGCACTCGCGTCTCTCAAAATCATTTGTTGGGTTGTAGCGATAAAGTTCGTTGAAATGATTTAACGTATTGGCTTTTAATAAGTCCCAGGTTTGTGTTGTTTCATAATAGGTAGGATATCTACCTACCTAATCGTGCTGTGAAAATGTAACAATAATATTATATATGCTTACTTTTTCGAATTTTTTTTCTTTTAGATATTGTTTCTCATATTTAACGATTTGAAATGGAGTTTATCGATTTTTATGGCGTTCAAAATCCATATTTGTTTAAATTTAGTTCATTTAGAACCAGACTTTGAAATTGGTATATTTCGCAGGGCCAGCTTCATATTTTACTCTACTGTGAAAAACATATTTTCCGCAGAGTCGCTAGGCTTGATTAATTTGTATTGTTTCTTCTGTGGCGTAATAGTGAAGCTATTTCCAAAATTAACGTCACTTTGGTCACGTCTGTTTACCATGCAAATTGTTTCTATTATTTAAATTAGTTCGATATTTCAATAGAACAGATCTTAATTTAACTTCTAGAATATGGGCCGAGAGTAGCTTTTGCCTGAAAAATTGTTGATTTCTTAATTTAGCGAAAATTTAAAAACTTGAATTATTCGCTCTGAGCCTTTTTGCACCCATTCGTGGCTTGCTTTTTTTTTTCCTCTCAAAAATTGTTCATCTGATAAAGTTATGTGCCTTATGAAACAATGTTTATGGCTGAGGTTGTACATGTCTTAAATTTTATATTTGTGTTAAACGATTGCTTTCAAGTTCAATATTTCTTTTCATCGTTTTTATTATTTATAAATTATAATACTGCTGGTAGTTTTGCAGAAGTTTCCTCAATAGAACCAAAAAAAAATTATTAACGCCAGGATATTTGCAAAATCGAAAAAAAAAAGAAAATCTTTTTAATACAATCGTCACAGCGCAAGGTAGAATTTCCCCTCGAATTTTGTATATTAATAAATTTTGCCTTTCAGTAGTTGATTGAAAAACTCAGTTGTATATCCTACTCAAACATGTCATGGTTTCATAATTTACCTACCCCATATGTACGTTACCTGTATCATAATTTATTATGTAATTTTTTTTTTCTCATTACAACCTAAGCAGTAAAGATTGTTCATATTGGGTGACTATTGGCAGCCATGTTTTTCTTCCATTTTTCTCTAGCCGTTCGTCGCTTTTTGAATGTGATTTTAATCGTTTGAGACAAAACATATTTTAAATTTTGTGATTAATTGAAATATATGGCAATCCCCAAAAAATAAAATAGGTATTTTTCTGTGTATTTTTCTCGCTCTGGGAGAAGTCTCTTCCGTTTGTTTGTATTTCTAACATTCCCAATGTAAGGGAAGAGAGGAAAGGGGAAGAACTTCGAATGCGTTCGAAAATGTAATTTCTTCGGCTTTTATTACACGAATTGCCCCAAGTTGTATAATTACATTTTATCAGTGATCGAATAAATGTTGGGCGGGAACTGAGAAAGTTGGCAACGGGAACTGTTTTTCGTTATCTGATTGTTAATACCAAACACTGTGACGATTGTATCTTATAAAGGAATTCCGTATGTGTATAGGTTGTTCATAATTTAAATAAGGAAAAAGAGTAGTTGGAAGAAAGAATGAAATTAAAAAAACCGTAGTAGCTCCCAAAGAATATTTCAAATAGCACGTTATTATTGTCAAAAAGAGAGCCAAAATCTTATGAATAAAGAAGCATTTCTGAGTTTCTCGAATTTTCTTTGATTTATTTACTGAAGCGAGGTTCAGATTGCATGGTAATTGTCATGCAACGTATATAGTCGAGCGATTTATTGGCGTTGTTTTTAGGTTTTATATTTTCGAATTACAAATAACTTCGATGAAAGATGTGCTCATAATCACAATGAGTAGAACCTTGAATCTGTATTCCCTCTGCCGTTACTGGGGGAGAAAAACAGAATGAATCAATACAGCACTGACTTCTTACGGAAAATACAATTATTGCATTCAGTGCAATAGCGGGACCAGGGGCGGGACCTGTGGAAGAGCATCGATCCTGAATCGTAGATCACGAATATATAGCGCTGTTTGATCTATGGCAATGAAACCTGAAGTAGTGTTAGAAGCTTTTATGAGCTACACATTCTTGTTAAAATTTTTGCTCGGAGGAAGAGGTTCTCAAAGTGTTGCAAATCCACCATGATAACTCCAGTAAATTTGAAGATATTGAAATGACAGTAAGAGACTATTAGGAAATGGTTTGGTATTGAATTTGAGCGAAATTGGTCAATTGGTTTTCGAATGAAAGCCATTACAAAATTTGACACTTTTGAAAATACACACTTACCGCGGTTGATGCGTGCGGCAGAGATATTGCGAGATACTAGCCTTAATGGTAACTCATTTCTGTAACTCCTATTATTATGAAAAAAAAAAACAACAAAAAACGCCTAAATATATTATTAGGCCTGAGAAAATATTCGAATTTAGTTTCATTGAAAGACTGTGGTTGCCTGAGATGCATTATGGCATTTGCAGAACCTCATATTCTTCACTAAGGTCGTAATGTTTAACCTGAAATTTAATATTTATTTCATTTTGGTTCGCATAGAACTTGTGAAGCGCAGGTACATGCTTTAAGTTTCTTCTGTTGTTTGAATTTGATATAAAAAATTAAATAAAAGCCTTGGAAATCGGTGAGTAAATTAATAAAATATGTACCTAAACATTATACGATCCTGAGACAATTGTTCCTCTGTTTTAATTTTCTTAGGGATAAATGCCCAAAAAAAAATTAATGAAAAATTAAAATTCAGCATTCCTTTACGCTAGTTTATTTTAGTGCATCCAGTCACATAATCAGACGAGGTTTTGGTTTTATCTGACTTTTTATGACGACAGTGCGTCTCAAGTGCGTGGGATGACGTGAGACAATTTAACTTTTGTAAACTATATTCATTCATATCTAGTCAATGTTCTTGGGCGTTTCTAGATAAAGTGGAAGTGGGCAACTGCATGCACAAAAAAATTAGAAGGGCGCCAAAGTGGCCTGTATCATATTTCAAGGAGTATAAAATGTTGGGTTTATGCTTATCAGAGGCGTGGCATTACATTAGTATAAAAAACTGTAAGGTATGAATGGAGTATGAGGTACTGGATGTCTTTTAATTTTTTTCATCATTAAATATGGCATACTGCAGAACTCACTGAAACAGTATAATATTTTACACAGTATTGCTCATTGCCTAGTGAAAGGAAGAGAAGTATACCTACCTAAAGTTTACTTCAATTATTAAAAAACATTGGCCAAAATTATCAGATTTCTACCATAATTTATTGAGCTTTGTAACTTCCTAAATATTGAATTCAGGATTCAAAACTTTACTCTCAAAGCATGCTTCATTACTTACCGATATAACTATATAAGCAGTTTGTATTTTTGTTTAATGTATTTATTTTATTTTTTTATTAGCGTATTTTCTTGGTGGGATTTGGAGATGAACTTTGGAAGAGTACTGATCCTGAATCGTAGATCACGAATATATAGGTCACTCAAGTTCTTCTGTACCTAATATTCATTTCCATTTTTTTGAAGTTTGTGGAGCCTCCGTTGTTTGATCTAATAATGAAACTTGATGGTGTTGAAAGCTTTCATGGGCTGCACATTCATGTTAAAATTTTTGAAATTTATCGGCTAGTTTTGAAGGGAGGGCTTCTCAAAGTTTTTCAAATCCCCGTGTTATCATCGCGATAACTCCCATAAACTAAAAGATTTTGGATTGAAATTTTTATGGCGGTTGGAGACTATTAAGGACTGGTTTAGTATTGAATTTGAGCAAATCAGTCCAGTGGTTTTCGAATAGCACTAATGGGAGCCATTACAAAATTTGACACTTTTGGAAAATACACACTTACCACAAAGGAAGAGATATTAATAAATAAATTTTTATGAGAGTTGATATTTTTATAGCCTATAAGACATTGCAAATTTAAAACTTCCTAAAAAAATTTGGGGCTAAATTTGATTCCTGCCTGCTATCCTTGAAACCACCCTTGTCAATGTTGCAACTTTGTTCGCATTTAATAATTTTACATTTTGTGTAAAATTCCTCTAATTATATGAAAAGTTGGCCAATATTCTAATGAACAGTTTTTTATTATTATATATACACTTTTACTTAACTTACTAAGTACAGTTCTTTATTAACTGCTTTGTTGAGTAGATAAATGGATGTGAATTCAGACTTTATATAGTAACTGGATCGAGAACAAAATTGTAATACTGTACTAAGGATGACTCCGACAATTGTTTCATTTAGCACTGCAATTGTCATACTGAGAGTGTTTGTTTGTGATAGTGTTAATGCACTGGGGTACGTTCTTGCTGTCAAAATTAATGCCTAGTTAACAACCAAAATACTTCCAACTGTTTAGAAAGGATTGGTTATTTTACTTGGGTAATCACTCAAGTCATTCAGAATGAATTGGTTGTTTTATCCAGGTAGAGTAATTTTTCTCTGGTAAATAGTTGGAGAAAAATTATATTAACGATTTTGATTGGTTAATGCAGTATTATTTTAATAATAACGTGAAATATTTGATGTTAATCTATTGTATTTTAATTATTTACCGTGATATTGGGAGAAATTGTTCGTTTTGATCTGGATAAACTTGGGGTAATATTTAAACTTCTTCTTAACAACTTTGGTTCTTTGGATTGTTTATTCTAAACGCGTTTCTGAGTTTCATACAATGTTTTAAAGCGTATCATTTAAAATTCATTTTTATTAAACTTTTACTCCTGATTTCTCACTACAGTCGAACTTTGATTATGCAACTCCTCTGACTAACCAACCATGATTCTATAAATTATTTCAAAAGCATAAATCAGAAATCTTGAATGATGCCCTATGTGTCTGGTTTGTTTTGCTAAAAATGATATAGAGAAACCACTTTGTCTGGTGCTATAGTCAAAGAAGGTAATTACTTTGAACAAAAGACTAGTAGTGATATAGATGATTTGAACAAAAAACTAGTAGCGATATAGATGATTTTGCAGCAAGTGAAAGGTCTTGTTAGTTACACTGATGGTAAAAGCGTCATGACTTTTGTCAAACCGCAATTTCAATACAAAACCTTCCTTCTACTGAAGCTACTCTATCAATTATCTGACCTTTTTTGCACTCAGACTCTCAACCATCAACCCAGTCCGTCTCATCTTGGTTAGATAATTAAAGTTTTGTTTTGTTTGTACATTTTCCTTTGTGACATTTACTTTATCTTGACCAAGCTGTAAAAAATCAATCTATTTCCTTGCTTTCCTCATGAAGTTCATGTACGTGTGCTGTATGTGAAGTAGTGAAGGCTTGGAGAATGGAGAATTGAAAATAGCACCTTAGTTGTGTTGCAGCTTTTGTTGCTGATATATGTGCTTAAATTTTTTTTTAAAGATAATGTGACCTTCAGAATGTTTATCTTCGAAAAAATAAAATTTAAAAATTAACTATTTTTATTTTCCACCGACGTTCATGGCCATTTTACTCTAATTTTAATGCTCTGTAAAACTACTTTCAGAAGCCGGTTTTTGTCTGTGTACCACCCATTATTTATATTAAATATCATGTCATTAGTTTGTTGATTCAAGCCTATTTTTTTGACTATATCCTTCAAACAAAAGGTTATGCAACATTTTATACATACATGTATAACCAATTGAATATCAAGTGATGGTACTAAATGGTTGTTGCCTTTGCCATTACAGGTTTCGCGAATATATTCATATGAAAAAAGTTGCATAACTTGCTTCTCAAATGGGATGTTTCACTTTCCATATATGTATACTTACCAGAAAACTATTGCAGGCTTTTCACTGTGTGTAGAAAATATAGGGTAATGTTGGAATTTTTTTGAAGTGAGCCCAAAATTTTGGGTTCACAATTTTGAGAAAACTACCAGGTGAATATGGGTGAAATTTTCACGAGAGATAGTTCTTATCTGTTTCTGAGAAAACTAAGAAAAAAAATTTCAGGAAAAGTTGTTTTTCCGGCGTATTGAGAAAATGACAAAACGGATTATACTAAAATTTTTATAATAGACTTTCCTTATGTTGGGGTAAGTTTCTTAGAAGTTTGGTGCTTATTAATTCAGTAGTTTTGAAGAAAACTGGAGAAGAAAAATTTCTGAAAAAATTTAGTGTTCACAGTTTTGAGAACTACTAAACAGATAAGGGTGAAATTTTTGCGAAAGATAGCTATTGTATGGGAGCAGGTCTGAAAGAAGTTTGGTACTCATCGGTTTTGTGGTTTTTGAGAAAAATGGAATCAAAAAATCTCTGGAAAAGCAATTTTTAGTGATAAAACATTGATAGATTGATAATGTTTTTAAAGATGTGGGTAATTGACGACAGTTCTTTGTAATTTCTTTACCTGAAATTAGTGTTGAGACCACCAATCCTTCTCCTGTCTCACTCCTGTGAACACACGACTGCATTAAAATATATTTTACATCTCTGTTCGTGGCTACACTGTATTACCATCTCCGCCGCTCACTCGTTTATCTCCATACATCTTTGTTTACCTTACTCAGCTTGTACTCATACTCATATTATGTAATTAATGTAAAATACACACGCTTCTGGGACGCTACTTCGATCAATACTTTATTTCACGTTACTAATTTATGTCTTCACTGATCCTCATCCTCTATAATTAGCAATGAAATATCGATATATCGGTAAATATAAATATAAATATAGAATTATATCGAATTATGTCGATACGAATATCGATCACTGTCATCGATCAACTGTGTTTTCTAGCAAAGCATAGCTGCGCTAGAGTTTTTTTTTAAGACAGAATTCAATGAAAATTATTCAAACCAAATTCAAGGCATGCACCAACTATAAATGTTTCATTGTTTCCATCCAAATAACGAATTGGTCAGTGTTGCCGAGCTAGTACGATCCAAAGCGACGCAAATTTGCACTTCAGGACTTGTATATGTATACACAAACTGGTAAAAATAGAACGAATTATTTAACGTAAACACTTCACTTTGAGTTCCTAGAAAAGCACATTTATTATTTTTTAGAGAGACTAATTTTCCCATTTTCGTCGTCCAAATAGCTGCTGTTTTTTATAAGCTTTTATTCTTCTCACTACTGCGATTTTAAAGAATACCAATACTGTAGCCAACCTTCCGCAACGAATTAATTTTTATTTCGCGTGAAGCTAAAGCCAAAAAAAAAAATTTAAGCTTATCTAAGTCGTTTTTAAATAAACTTATTTATTGATAGTTCTTGGCGATTTTTTTCAAATGTGGTAAATTTCCTTTAGTCTAGGTAAATAAAGAAATTAAAAAAAATTTCTTTCATAACAAGCAGAATTTTGTTTTAAACTGTTGATAGTGGTCTTAGGAGCAACATATTGAAGATCCCACCCTTACCGATTGTGCTAAATTTTGTAGGTGATGTAAACCACACCGCGAAATAATTTTTTGTAAATACATCTGGAAGAGTGACTCATACATAAAAAAGTTCGTAATAATAGTTATTCTCATATTCTCATATTAATTTTATATAAAAAATTATTCGTACTATTTTTGTCTTTACCCCTCCATCACCAGAAAACTTTATGCAAAGTAAGGTACTTTTAAACAAAACATTTTAACATCAAATGTATCAAGTAACCAGAGTCTTGTAACTGCAACACATCAAAATATGTTTTTTAATTATTTTGTATAACAATAGGTACCTTATTAATTAAAATCTTCATTTTCTGTGCAGTAGATCCAGAGGCGCTTTTCTCACTTTTTGTCAATGGTCCTTGAGTTTTTTTGGTTCACTTAGAAACTTACATTTCTGATACTTAGGCAGAGGTAAATGGAACTAATTAAAATACTGAATGTTTTGTGCGATGTAATTAAATAAAAAAGGCATTTTTGAAATAAACAAATTAATGTATTGCAAGAAATGAAATTGCTACGAAAAACGAAACAGAATTCATCATAATGACAACAATAAGAGAAGCTAGAAGCTACGAGAGAAAACGTGGGCGCTCAGTGTAGCCTATTGAGGCGCATAAAAATACGTCAACATTACTCCCCCTGAAATACGAAGTATTTAAATTATCAAACAGTAGAAAAGTGAAAAAAAATAAAAATTAAAATAAAAATCAGACTTCATTCTGGTCAAACCGGGCCAACCTTTATGAGATTGGGATCCTACAACCCTATGTAATGAACAAGAAAATAAATCAACCAAAAAAATAAAATAAATAAATTATATCTTTTAATGGAACCTTTAATTGGTCTCGATGGGCAATGGAACCAGTCGTTGAATGGAACGCTTGTAGGATCCCTTGAACGTTTTAATTTTGACGATTCAAATTTGGCCAGTTTGGTCGGGATACGTTTCGGTGATAATAGCAAGGGGCCATTCCAGCACTGGTACGTTGTCAACTTTCTCAATTACGATATCTCCAACCTTGAGATTAGGGAGAGAGACTTTCCATTTATTTTGTTGTTGCAGTTGATTCAGGTATGATTTGTGCCAATGACACCAAAACGAACTGATGATGGACAGCATCAACTGATAGCGACGTGAAAGACTAATACGACGATTGTCAGAGATAGATGGCTCTAACAGGGACTACCAATCAGAAAGTGAGCGGGAGTTAGTGCAGTGGGTGCACTACTATCCATGTTGCGACACAACGGGCGTGAATTTAAGATAGCCTCGATTTTGGTTAAGACTGTGCTTAATTCATCGCGATTCAGCACCTGGTTACCAATAGCTTTCGTTAACAGTGCTTTACCAGATTTTACAGCTGCTTCCCATAAGCCACCGTGATGTGGGCTGCAAGGTGGGATGAATTTCCAGCAAATTGAGATTTGACTGTCAAATTCCATGACTTTTTTTGAATTGATCATATTGCTGAACCCAGTAAAGTTGGTGGCGTTATCGGAGTAGATTTCCTTTGGGACGCCACGACGACTGACGAATATTTCAAGGACAGCAATAAAACCTTCCGTGGACAGATCAGCAGCTAGCTCGATGTGGACTGCTTTTGTGACAAAACATACAAAAAACACAGCATATGCCTTGTTGACCTTCGTTGAACGATGCCCAGTGCATTTAGTATTGATTGCCCCGGTAAAATCAACGCCAGTGTGAGTAAATGGTCGTGCAATCAAAGTTCAAGCAACAGGGAGATCACCCATGATTTGTTGTGATGTGGTTGCACGAAGCCGGGTACAGAATACGCACTTGTAAATGACACGTTTTATTAATGGTTTGACTCCACCAACGACCCAATATTTGCTTCGAACTTGGTTGAGCAGGAATGACGAGGATGCATGGTAAAAGCGAAGGTGGCAGTGTTGCACATATAATTCCAAGAATTGACAACTTTTTGGCAAGATTATTGGATGTTTGATGTCGTACAAAAAGTTGGATAATGATAATCAACCACCAACACGCAACAAGTTGTTTTTATCTAAGAAAGGGTTCAACGATTGAAGTGAGCTACGATTAGGAATGGCGCACTTTTTAGAAATTATTTCAATTTCACGACAATAACTATGAGATTATGTAGCAAAAATTAAACATTTTACTGATAAACTCTCTCTTCTACTGAGAGGGCATCGACGGATTTACTTAAATCATTTTTAATTGTGCAAATATTGTGAGCAAAACGAAGCACATATGCAAAAACATTTACACACTTGTTATACAACGAGAATTTGTCGAGAATGTCCAAATAGCAATTTGAATTGGTTAAATTAACTTGTAGGATTTTTGATTTTCGTAATTCAGGTACGTCACATTCAATTTCAGGCTCCAAATTGACGTGGGTTTCAAACTCACTGGTTTGCAGCCAGGATGGACTGTGGATCCACAGATGGTTGTCAACAAGTTTGGTGACTGAAACTCCTCGCGTTGTAAGATCTGCAGGGTTCTCAAGGGTGTTGACATAACTCCAGTGTCGATAAGGTAACTGTAGGTGGATTGTGGTGGAACGATTTCGAACAAATGTTTCAAATTTCTCACTTGGTCCTCTGATCCAGAATAGGGCTACTTTTGAGTCGCAGAACGCATATACTTGGTTAAGGTCGATGGCCAAAGTTTTTCATACACGAGTCATAAGCTTAGCTAACAGCCCTGCGCCAAGTAATTCGAGTTGTGGAACAGTTTGTGGTTTGATTGGTACAACACGATTCTTGCAGCAAATGATTGTGGATTGAATTTCCCTTGAATAACAGATCTTAGGAACACGACTGCACTGTAAGCAAAAGTGCTGGCATCGCAGAATCCAATTAGCTGTTGATTAGAACTAGTAACCGACAAATATCTGCGAGGTACTGCAAACTTGCTCAGTTGACTAAGCTCCGAGCAGTAATTTTGGATTTTTTGGCAAGTTTGTTCCAAGGCTTCTATATCCCACGAAGTACCCTCCCGCCATAAATCTTGCATCAAGATTTTTCATGGTGCAAGAAGTCCCAATGGGTCGAATATGCGAGAAATTAGTGACAAGATGCTTCGTCGAGTTAGCTTGGTGGTTTTGAATGCATCTTCATCAATTTTGACTCTGATTGAGTCATTCTTTGGTAACCAAAGGAGACCAACAATCAAGATGGATTTGCTGCCATTGAATTTGAGTGTTTTCATGCTGTCTGTCAAATTGTTGTCAATGGCATTTAACAGCTCAGTTGAATTCAAAGTGTATTTTAAGAGTGGAAAACTAACATTAGCTAGTGTTTGGTGTATTATCCACTGCTTCTGGATTGCTTCTTCGACTGTGGCAGCTCCAGACATAAGATCGTCCACATAGAATTCTGTTTCGATCGACTTTGCCACTATTGGATGAGACTGACGAATTGAATCTGCTAGTTGCTGCAAGCATTTTCTGGCGATGTATGATGCAGGTGCTGTACCATAAGTTACCGTTTTAAGTTGATAGATGTTGATAGAGAATTCGTTGCATATCACGGTCTTCCTTTCAAATGCTAACTTGGCAATACATCTTTGCTATGTCAGCATTAAATGCAACAGCAAAACTACAAAAACGTAACAAAGTATCGAACAGCTCGGGTTGTAGAGAAGGACCAACCATTAGGGCTTCATTTAACGAGCAGCCTGTTTTGTTACTAGCTGATGCGGTAAATACCACACAAAGTTTGGTTGTTACTCTTTCTGGATGTACAACACAGTGGTGAGGCATGTAATACACTGGAGTGGTATCACACTCATTTTCTGGGACAAGTTCCATGTGTCCTATTTCTCGATATTCACGCATGAAGTCTGAGTACAATTTTCGAATTTCGATTGGATGATTTTCGCTGCGTTTCAGTGAACAAAGTGCCTGATAGTAGACGTCAGCAACATAATTTTTGCTACGCTTGAATGGCAAAGATACTTCAAATCGACCTTCATCTAGACGGCGAGTGTTTTCCACAAAGTGTTTTTCACACAATTCATGTTCGGAACTGGTGGGACAATCAAGAGCAATTTCTTCAATTTCTCAGAATTTTTTCAGTTGCGATTCGATATTCACAACCAAACTATGAGAAAATGTATCAGTACTACATTCCAATTTGAATGCTCCAGACGCAACCCAGCCAAACTGCGATTTTTAGATGTAAATTCCATCAACAGATCTTCTTTCTCCTAGAAGACAAAAATTAACATACTCGACACCAAGTAAAATATCGACTTCATCTGAATTGACATCAGTATCAGCCAGCTCGACATCAGGGAACATGGACTTAGCAAGTTCAATTTTCTTGCGATCAACACGACATGGTATACGAGGCAGAACATCAGCATTGAACGATATAGAAAATTTGTTATACCTTGATGAAACTAAAAGTTGAACTGACCAATTCGATTCGATGGCTGTGTCAGTAATTCCACCGATGATCGAAGTTGATTTACGAGTGCAAATTTTGTTGTTCCGAACAAATTTTTCAGAAACAAGTTCACCTTTTGAACATGAATCAAACAGCAAACGCGCCTTGACCTTACGAGAATTAAGGTTTATGTACATAACTGCAGATTGGAACATTTTTAGCGATGAGCTCGAAGTATTAGTTGTCAACGTTGTTCCTGTATTTGAAGTATCTGAAGTTGGTGTCACAGTTGTTGATGTACTCGATGTTGACTGTGGAGACGCTGAATTTGAACTTGGCTCCTGATGCAGCAACGTATGATGATTTCCAGAACACTTATGACAGGTTGGATGAGTGTATTGACCCACACGATGAGTGGAGTTAAAGCATTTCAGGCACAATCAATTAGCCTTTGCAAGTTGAAAACGTTGATCGACAGTTTTCTCGATAAATTTCTTGCATTGATTTAAAAAATGATTCTGCGAGCACAGTAACAAGGCGATTTCGAATTAGAATTTACAATCAAGGTTTTCTTTTCCCCCTTTGCAGCTGATTTTTCATTTTGCACTTTTTGAGGATTTGACCTTAAATTTGTGTGCATCACAGAATCTTCTACAGCAAAACTATGACGTTGTAGAAATTTGTGCAGTTCATTGTATGTAGGACAAGTTTTCGATGATTTATACGAAATTTCCCAGTCGCGTAAGGTTTGTTGATTGAGTAAACAAGAAACACAATATGCGATGTAACGAGAAAAAGTGGTATCGATAGTTTCTTCATGTGCCTTAAGACCACGTATGATAACATCAACCTTATCAAGTAGATAACGAATGCTGCTATCGCATTTAATCGGTTCGAGTTTACAAAGGTTTTTAAACAATGTACGCACTACAGCACGACGATTATCATAGCGTTTGTTTAGATATTCCCGCGCTTCAGAATACACCCTTTTGCTCAACTCAAAATCACGAATAACATCCTGAGCATCACCTATAAGCGCTTCCTTCAAGTAATACAATTTCTGTAAGTTGGATAGTTCGTTATTCTCGTGTATTAAGTTTTCGAACAGACTTTTGAAATTCATGAATTTTAGAATATCACCATCGAACTTAGGTACTTGAATGCGATTTAATCGAGGTTGACAACTATTACTGTGATTCGAAGTAACAGAATTATCGAGTAACAAATTGGAAGGCACCAAAGATTCACGAGATTGTTGAGTAGATAAGGTTTTATGAAATGCTTTAACTTTACCTTCATACTGAAACAGGGTTATGTAGGCCTCATCCAGATCCTTCAGGAATTGTGACTCAAGATTGTTGTAGTCCTCCGCCTTTTCATCCATTGCCATTAAACATTCTTCTGTAATGTCTTCAAACTGCTTCTTCACCAATCAAAAATTGAAGATTGCAGCTTCAAGCTTGCTTAATGTTTCAATGTCCAACGTTTGAAACCTACAGAGGGTAGCTAATTGGTCTTTAGCTCTACCAACATTGAGTTTGTGTAACCTTCTCTTCTTTTTTAGAGCATCCATTTTAGATCAGTCCGAATGACTATGTCTTCAGGATCACACTAATTAGAATTGATACTTGAAACTGACAAAATTAATCAACTCAGAAACACTGAGTTTCGAAACAAACGAATTGTTAATGAAATTAACTTACAAAAAAAATGAAAACAAAATTGGTATGACGAGAAGAAAAACGAACTATTTATCTGTACATTACCATTGCTATAACAAACTTTTTCTTGCATCACTATCAGTGAAAAAACAAACTTTTTAAATACCTTGTATTTAATTACCACTGGCCGTAGATATCCGACCCGAAGGACCATTGTTTTGTGCGATGTAATTAAATAAAAAAGGCATTTTTGAAATAAACAAATTAATGTATTGCCAGAAATGAAATTGCTATGAAAAACAAAACATTAGCGGACTGTATGTGAATTTATCATAATGACAACAATAAGAGAAGCTAGAAGCTACGAGAGAAAACGTGGGTGCTCAGTGTAGCCTATTGAGGCGCATAAAAATACGTCAATACTGAATTAAATTCTTATTTTTCAAAAGTCTAATCAGGATCTTCTTAATTTTCTTAAAATATTTTTTCATTTACATTTAAACAAGTCTGACTCGTACAAAAACAATGAAGGGACCAGCCGTATGTACGTATGTACGTTTCTACGTTTGTATGTTTGTATGTATGTTTGTATGTTTGTATGTTTGTATGTTTGTTTGTTATCATTAACTGAATATATATAAGACTGACAATTCTAATGGAGAAGTTTTCCACCAAAAATCTAGTTCTTTTTTAAAACAATAGTATGTTAGTAGTATAGATCTCTTTTTTGCAAATATTTCTCCAAATTGTTCTTCCATTAGTCTTTTTCTTTTATTAGGTATCATAAAAAATTTATATACTGATGAGTTGGCTGCTGCAGAGAATATAAATTTTAGGTATTCAGTCAGTGAGGATTTGAACCACCAACCCAACAGGATACCTAACTCAGTTACTGTTGGTGCTTCTAAGGGAAATGGCGGATGCCCCCAGCATACATCTCCACCTCCTACTAGTACACACTACCACATCAATCCACAGTGCCATCACATTTGGCAAGTGGTGAAGTGACGTACTTCTACAAGCGAACATGTTCAATATAGAGGGCTACACTCCACCCATCAGATCATGTCAATGTCACTAGTTTAGTTATTTAATCGGTACAGGGATTTGAACCATAGATCTGACTGAATACCTAATTCAGTTGCCACCATTACCCAAAATATAGCACCGTATACACTCTGTTATGGTGTCAGATAATTATGGATGTGAGAGAATACGCCAGTATGTGTGTGGGTAGTGCCTGGTAAATCAAAACCCTGTAAAAAGGGTTGTTTACTACACACAAAAAAAAATCTGAATGATCATATACCTTCTTTTTTTTTTTTTCAAACTTAGATCCCACAACAACAGCAAAACTTGTATGTGGGATCCATTTGTCGGATCCAGTTTTGGTGAAAAAAAATTAACATTGGTTTGTTAGTCTGGTTATGATAGTATATATAATCAATGGTTTGTATATAGGTATGTGGCTAAGTGGGTTCTGAATAACCAGACTGACAATGTGACTGGAATTTATAGGATAGGGGTTTTTAGGTGTGAGAAAATGATCTAGATATTTCCCAAGTTTAAGAAAATTCTTTGAACAGAAATATAAGTATCGCAATCTACCCATCAGTAGTAAGTGATTACAGCTAGCAATGAAAAATTTCCTTGGAACCTTTGACTATACGCAACTAAAGAGGCTGAATTTAATATGCGGTGGCTGTAAAGTGCCGATAAAGACAACATAATTGGTACAGTTGGTGGAAAGTGATTTTTATTACAAAACTTTGGCAACTTCACCGTTAATTGAATACTGAAAATTTTTCATTTTCATTAAAATTACTTTATTTGTCACTTGTTATAAGTCTTTTAAGCAGGAACAATGTCAAAAATTGTCCATAAAAAGTAAAATGGAAGGACTTTCTCTTTACAATGATTCTTATTTATAAGAATTATGAGGGATATCTTGCATTCACATACTTATCACTGCTAAATACTTATAGTTAGGGGTATAGTCAAAGCTTGTAACGAACGTTATTTTTAGATCTGGAATCTGCATATCACCAAATTTTGTGATTAACGCTAAACACAATGAATATAAAATGTCTTATACTGAATCTCGATCTTGAATCTAAATATTTTGATAATAATTTGACATCGGCTTCTGATAGAGAATTTTATTAATGACTTTCGAATTTGATATTGGATTTAAAATATGCGGTTTATTTTACTTTTTAGTGTGTGGTATTTATCGACTATGATACTCATCAGAGTAAAGCTCAGTGAATCAGGTACTATGGTAATTAGCAAACTTAATATAGGCTTTAGGAGAAATTTTCTTTTGTCGGTATAAAAATGTTCGAGATAATTGATTGGGGAAAAGGGCAGGGCCTCTTCGCGTGAGAGTGAGAGTGCCTCCCTTTCTTGGATTGATTTTAAAACAAAATCGTACCAATTGTTGACTTTTTCTTATTTTTTTAGCTGTCAATTTTTAATTTTCCCATTTTTTATACAAGTGTTAGCTGGAGGGTGAGGAATTTATAAATTCTAGTTTTATTTCCCACTTTTTCTCTAAAAGAATGCTAATTTCAGTTTTACACTCGCAAAATAATTGTATACACCATAAACACTTGGAGTATAATTCACTACACAAAAAGTGCTGACCGTTAGAAAATTTAGTGCAAGGGGTGAGGGTAAGATTTTCAATATGCTGTTCCTAAGTTAAGACCATTACCAAAAATTTTTATCTAAATCCCACTTGTTAGCAAAATATTTTTTAAATGACCATTTTAGACTTAATTCGTCTGAACTACTATATACATGAGTAGGGTGTGTAATTTCCAAAAACTAATTTAATTTTAGAACGATTTGTTTCTTAAGCATCATTTGAACGGATTTCTTAAAAACGTAAATCTATACGCTCGAATTTCTTGTTTGACACTTATTGTTCGATCGCAGCACTTTCTCTTCAAGTAGCCTAAATGTGATGCTTCCATCTTATAATATTGTAAATTTTTTTCATTAGTAATTATAATCATTTTTGCCATCGTATCGTAAGCTATTTACATTAATTCTATGAATTATTTGACAACGGTTGCCGGAGAAAAATTTCAAGTAGCATATCTTTAACCATTTTCTAGATTTACTTTTCCCCGTTCGTTGGTTGTCTCATTAATTATTGACGCCGGCTTCGATGTGACCGAATTAAATAACTACTCGATTCTGTTTTTGTTCAGGCAAAGTGGACAGTATGCACGAGAGAGGAAGAATATACTCGTTTGTCCAGTAGGGGCACAGAAAAAACAAGTGGCAGTAGTTTCAGAATTGAACTGGTTTTAAAATGTAGATTTGTCGAAAGCACTCGGAAATACTGAAATAAAAAATGACTAAAAAAAAAAAAAAAGACAGTTAATTCTTTGTTTAGGTACCCTGGTATATAATGTATGTGTGTTGAAAAGCAGTGGTTGAACGAAGATGCGAAATTACGTAGTCTGGATGCAGAGAGCCGTATTGATTGTTGGAGAAAAGTAACTGGAATTCTCCGAGTTGTTTCTCCTCATCTACTCCCTCCAGCGCCTCCTGAGAAAAAACAAACGTATGTACATCTTTATTTAGTTTAACTCGATTGACTCTTTAATTGCTTCTTTGGTGTGAGGAAAGTACGCCGATTGGAATAGAATTTATTATTGTAAAGAATTAATGGGTTTGGAAAGGCGAAAAAGCTAATGAGAATCGATTTTGGAATTCGTTTTTAAAAAATTCAGTAGATGGCGGTGAAGGTCCCGAATCGCTGCCATCAGTCGTTTTTATTTTCGTTAAATAATTTGGATATCCGCTCATGAAACCCTCTGCTCCTGTTGAACTGAATTATGAAAGTACTTTGTAGTCCAGTGAAAGATCGCATGTACAATAACTTATTCTGGAAAATTATATTTTCCCGTTTTTTTTTTCACAGATCGGTAGGGATGAGCGTCCTAAATAATTAATATTAATAGTCTCAATTCCCATCAAGCTTACTTCAGTGGGAATGGAGGAAATTTTCCCCAATCAGTGTTTTGTGGTTTTATCAGGAAATATCATCTGTTTTGGGAAAATAGTTTAGTCACAAAATGTTAAACATTTTATTTATGATAAAAAAGGTTTGTGGGGACTCATATTGTATGAGGTTAAGGGACTCGGACCCTCAATGACAGTTGCTGCCGCAAGGCTGGCAAATATTCGTCTTTATGACGTTAAACGCAATTGTACGAACTACGTTTGATCATAATTACTTGCACATACATGCAAGTAATGTATGAGTACCAAATTGTGACCAGTTTCAACAATACAATAATGTCACAATTCCATACACAAACTGGCCCATCATTTCTTATCACTACACTAAATGACATACCTTGCCACTCACACAAATCTACATAATCACTACGTATGTATGTTTGTGTATATGTGAATAAGCCTGTTTATAAACTGTCTGAACTGGCTCTAAAATTGCCAGTGTTTTTCCAGGTTTTGGCTTACCTGTATTTTTACATATGAAGTGGTTAAACACGCAGAATATGTAGATTACCTTCTGGTGAGAATATCTTTTCACAACAAGGTATTCCACAAGGTTCTTATCTTTTTCTGTGTATGACGCTTCCTCCCCTATAAAGTGACAATGAAAAATACATTTTTCTTCATTCAGTTAAGCTAACATACCAGAAAATTAGAATTTTATTAGTAAAAACTTGGAAAAAAATCAGTAGGGTAAACAGGTACACACTGACGCACTTTTTACATTTTTGTTAATATCTTCTTTCCAAATTCCTCCATTTGTCTAATTTTTATTTCATTTGAAAGGTACATCATTGGTCTATATTCTCTGAAAATTTGAATGTTTCAACTCCAACGGAAAAAAAGTTGTGATTTAATGACACACTTTCTGGTCCACAGTGACACATATGTTTGAAAATATTTTATTCTTCAAAAAGTAAAGATTCCCAATGAAAAATAAGTTTTGAAAAGAAAAGTGAAAATTCAAGTGATAAATCAAATTAATATAAGGGTTGAACTGCTGGAAATTCCACTAATTAAAAGTAAAATAAGAATTTTATATTCATGTTGAACTAACTTGTACAACATGCACTTCACACACAATATTCTTTTTCAAAATCCAGATAACGTCATTGATGAGAGGAAATGTAAATTTGTTGACATGAGAGCCCATTCTTCTTGAAAATTTCATCTGAAATTTGGCTTTTGCCTAATTGGAGTTTAAAATTTTTCCAATGTAATGCCCTATTTGATTATTTTTTTCTTTCATTACAAACTTGACCTCATAAAAACTATCTTTTTTGAGAATCAAATTTTTTTTCCCTCGAATTTATTTTCAAAAAAACCGTTTGGATCTGATGAGTCTGAAATAAATGATTCATTCTCACTGAACTCTGAATTAGGCTCAGCAAATACTACGCCAATTGATTTCTTTTTGTTCTGTTTAATAGAAGAAAAAATCAACTTTTTGGAAATTTCGCAAAATGCAGGCTTAATTCCAAATTTATGTTTTTTTTCTCAATTTCTTAAGTTCGTGTGAGAATTGTACTCTTTCCTTTTTCTCTCTTCTTACGTTTTGAAAGATTTTTTGGATTGTTCATGACAGCGAATTCCATAATTTACTCTGGACTGATGAATTTGGAGTAACTTTTCTCAACAAAAGATGTACTGGAACCAGGCTGTTGGGAAGAGGTGCTGGAACAAGGCTCCTGTGAAGGTGTACTGGAACAAGGGTCTTCTAAATTTTTTGTTGAGCTGGTGCTGGTATTTGGTTCAGAATATGTGGACAAATTATTTGAATCTACAACCGCTGTGATGACATTTATAGATACCTAAGTTTTCTTTTTTTCCATATTTCTCTTTAACAAAATCAATGTAACCATCATCACTGAAAATTTTGGCATTATGTGGATAAATTCCTGTAGCAGAAAAACCAGATTTTATATTCGAAATTATGAATGACTGTTCAGAAACTAAATTTTGTATTAAATTGCAACAAATAAAGCACATAACTTTGAATACTGATTGTCATCTTTTAATCATCTGTTGTACGATACAAGAACAAAACGCAACTGATGTACTCGTCAATATTAACAATATACATGTTTTACATGAACTTAAATGAGAGAGAGTGAACTGGTCAAGATAAGGTGATAAGACTATACGTATATGTGCGCATAGACATAGCTGCCGGACATACCCCTTCTAATTAAAACATTTTTACATACATTAAAAAAAAAATTTTAACCACACGCAATCACATAAATATAGTAATCAATATTATTGGAAAAAAATTAATGAATAGATATACTAGCTAATTCCATAAACTGCTCAGATCCCAGACCTTTTGTTAAAATAACAGCAAGCTGATGTTTAGAATCGACCTTTTTAACAATAATCAAGCCCTTGGAGACGTAATCGGCAACAGATTTATAGGCTATCTCAATGTGTTTAGCACGTTTAGTAAATTTACCTTTATTTGCCAATGCAACCACACTAGAGTTATCCTCATAAACTGGCACTGGATGAGTAATACATTTAAATTTTTTTAAATACCTATGACAGGAAATAGCTCAGAAACAGTGTTGGCAAGTGCAAAGTACTCTGCAATGGCTGATGCACGAGCTACAGAATTCTGTTTACTGGATGTATATATGACTGGGTTACCAAATGTACAAATCAGTATACCACTAGTTGACTTTCTGTCAACCTATCTGCTGCCCAGTCAGCATGAGCCCAACCTTCAACAACCAGCTCTGAATTTCCATGAAAAATCATCTTTAAATGCTATGTACTCTGTAAATATTTAAGAACACGCAAAGCATAATGAAAATGTGTGACAGTAGCACATGTTTGAAAACGACTAAGATATTTGATTGCAAAAGAAACATCAATAAAAGTGACAAAACCAATCTCACCATTAAAACCTTTTGGTGTTACCATGTTTATATCCGAATGCACCATTTCCAGTATCTTCGAAGCCTTTGTTCAAACTGTCTGATGCTTCAAGTTACAAAATTTGTTTTCTAGGCATGTGTTGCAAGTATCAGTGCCTTACCAAGCTGCTTTGGCAAACCATACAATAACTGCCTCGAACATAGTATTCCAAGGTCTCTGTAATTTACATGACCTAACATTCGATGTCATTTTTCTGTAACACCTTTGCCTGAAACATTACTTGAAACATCCACAGCAGAGCACATAACATGTTTAGGATTATAATATGAGATTAGTTCATAGAGCTTATTCTTCTTAGCAATAACACCGATTACATCATCTGAGGTATTCAAAATTTGTAGAGATTTGCCTTTTGCCAAAATAGAGAACCCGATGTAGTAATATGACCAAAGTTAATTAAATTTGATCCTAGTTCAGGAGTAAGGTATACATTTTTAAGATTAATTAACTTTTTCCTACCATTAACAATAGTGTACATAGAAATGTTACCAATGAAAAACACTTTTAAAATAAAACCATCCACCACCTTAATGTTAGTAGGTGAAGTTAATTTTGACTTACAATAAAAATACTTGTCAGTTCATACTATGTGGTCAGTACAACCATTATCTACAATCTGGCAGATTTCTTCAAAGTTACCAGGATCTGTTTCCACAGTGGACACATTTGATGACATCACTCAAACTTGAAAGGCACTCGTTTCATCCTCAACAACTTCAGTTTTGTTTGTGGCTATGTTTTGGCAGTTCCATTTCTCTTTTCACAAAAATTTCCAAACTTTCGATCAAAACTCAAACCAGCTTTATTTTGGTTAAGTTTGACTCAACTGTCTTTTCAAAAATGACTGGGCAGACCATATCGATGACATCCCTAGAAATAGTTAGAGCTTCAAGGAAATGTGATTCATGATTATCAAGTATCAATATTGCTAGATTCTTTATTGAGGAGCTTGTTTTTTTGATAAAATGATCTAAAGTTTCGAGAAAGAATTCCTTCTTCATCCTACCATTTAGTGTTGCCAAACCCAAAGAGCCATTTGGAGAACCCTTTATCATATGATGTAGAAAATTCCCACAAGGAAAAATAAAATTTGGAGGTACAGGACTTCTGAAGTAACTCATGTACCTTGCTCACCAGAAGTAACTTTTTGCAGGTGTTTTGTTCCAGTTTGAGTCAATACTTGACCAAATTTTTGGACACAGGTAAATCCAGTTTGAACTAGATTGAATATTCTGGATTCATCAGCATAATGTTTTGGGTTGGCACTTATGAGAGCATGCAGGTTTTCATAAAATTTGGAAAACATTTTCTTTTTTAAATGATAACAATCTGTTGAGACTGCAGGCTTCTGCCTTTTGAAAAATTATTTTTACGTGACGTTTTCAAAATCCGCGATACCAGTCATGATCTAAGAAAAAATTGAATAATTTTAGAACAACAAAAGTATTCTTTTGTAATAGGACTGACCGTATTCTGCTATTATAACCAAGCACCTGCAATTGTATCTACATACCCAAGATTATTTTGATTATTGATAAATTCAATCGTCTACCTTTCTTGAGATTTGGAAAATATCTGCCTGACTTCGTAATTTGGTCTCATTAAAACAATTTCATCTTCAGCCTTTTTCTTGTTTCTCCAGATAACTAGGATAAGTGAGAAATAAACAAAATGAAAAAGACTCTTTCCCAAATTGTAAGAAAAAAAATTCAAAAATTCATTGCTGTAGATATCCTACTGTGATAACATTTTATGAGATAATCCATGCTTTGAAGCTGCTTTACAAATCATCAAACATTTCTCAGTCAAAACATCATTTACAGTTGCTTTCATTGTATCAGCACTAAAATCTCCTATGCTTCTTTTAATCTTATTCTGTCGGGGCATCTGAAAGTGGAATTATTCACGTTTAATAGGAATTTAATATTTGTCACTGTATACCGACATTCAGTGTGTCACAGTACCAGTGACTCTTTCTGGATAAAATGTTGAAATATGTGTTGAAAAATTAAATTGTTTTGAAAACATTATACGTCTTCATGAAGCTAGTATAATAAGCTAAATGTTTGATACCAACTTACCTGCATGTATTTTGGAAAAAGTATGATTGAAAAGTAAATTTTGTGTTATTTCTACTTTCACTATAAGAAAGAACATTTTTTATCACCAGTCACTAAATATTCCATCAATATTAATGAATAATAGGTGGATTGTGTGTTTTGATAAGACCAACAATACATATCAATTTCATCCAGGTAGCAATAATGTAGCGGGAATAATATCAAATGTGTTTCTGTACCTATGCGCACTGTGTACCAGTTTACCCTAATAACTCAAAAACTATTGGTCTTACCAACTTGCAGTTGGTCTCATTCAATTCAGCGCCAAAAACAATATAGGATTTAGTATGTTACGTAGTTCCTGCTGAAAATTTTCATATGTTTTGAAAACTTTACAAAAATAGCCAAAAACTAAATTTTTATAATATGTTTTTAAATTATTTGAAATTCTTAATTAGTATTTAATAAAAAACTGGGATCTCAATAAAAAAATAAAGAAATTTATTTCCTTTATTTTATGCCAGTGAGAAAATGAATGTGCCCACAAAATGAAGTTGAGAAGGTACATTTACCTCCTCGAACTTCACACGGCATAAAATAAAAATAGTGTTATAACATCCATTCACAGATTTATTTTTTCCCTTTCTAGTATTGTTTTTTTCTATCTGCTTATTTTATTGTTGGTTTAATTTTTTTGCAAAAAAATTTTACTACTTTTTAATTTTTTATTTCTATTTTCTAAACAAGTAATACAAAAAGAAAATGAATCTAGTATAGAATCTTCCATTATTCATACGTAGTGAGTTTCACCCAGTTATATTTATTCTAGATTTTCAGATCTACTATATTGGATCCTTCATCTTGAATTTTGAAAATTTCACAGTGGATTCGTAATCAGCAACCAAATAAACTCTCAAACACTAATTTTCATAGAAATTAATTCAATTTTAAATTTTAGATCTGTACTTTCTGATCTGGTATCGATCCGATCTCATCGAAAATTCAATGGTTGATACCACCTCTGGACTATCCTCTTTCGAATGAATCCTAAATCATTAGAATCAGTTCAGTCGTTGCTGAGTAATCAGTGTACATTCATGAAAAATAATTTAAAAAAAATCGTATATGTACTGTAATATGAGTAATAATTGTATGGGGGTATGTGTGTATGTAAATGCGTCATGACAAACTAGACCGATGATGTTGCTGAAAATTACAGTATTGGGAAGTCTAGTATAAATGAGTCTCGCTCTGGTGGCAGAAATTAAAAGTACTGAAAGGGTGAACATGTATGTTTGATAACTGTTTTTAGGCACAAAACAGCATTTTTGAAATGAAATATTTAAAATAAGAAGTTAAATTTTTGATGACTAAAACATGATTTCATTTTGTTATTGTTACTAGTAAATGATCAAACTGGCAGTTGTATAAAAAATAACTCCAAAAGGAAGATATGGATGCTTCTTTCCTTATGGGAAATAGCATGTAAAAATATGTAATTGATCTCTATAAACACTGTTTTAGAAGTTAGTGCTCCAACACCACTGGACATCCTATAAGAGGTATTTAGGTACAAAAAACGATCCAGATAGGTCTCAAGTTTGAGAAAATTTGTTGAACAGATATACGAGCATCTCAATTTATCCATCAGCAGCAAGTGATAAGAATGAATGGTGAAAAATTATGTGCCTGTAAATATACACTTGTATGTGAAGGGAATATTTTTGGCAAATTAATATATCAAATGGTATAATAATATTACATTTTTGTTAACATTTTTTCACATTCCTTCAATGGCTGTATGGTAGAGATTTTGCTCTAGGAATCAGTAGTGCTAGGTTCGAATCCCACCAAGGATATTGTTTTATAAAAAAATTATACTTTTTAAAAATTTTTTTTCTAAGAATGGTTCATTAGATTCTCTTATTTAGAAAAAAAAAATGTTTTTCAAAATAATTATTCACGATTAGACACGTTTTTCATTAAAATGAGTACAGATTCTAGGTTGCCTTATTGTATAGGTGATGTGATCTTTCGAGCAGATGCGGGGGGACTGGTCAATGGTATCCCCCTTTGGGGCAACAGAGGCAAGGGAGACAATGCGAGTGGAGCAAAGCCCCACCCCCAGGGGTTTACCCTGCCATTGCTGACATGCAAAGTGGCATGCCTTGGCCAAGGCCCCCCTCATTGTCTGGAAGATCCCTCCACCGGTACTGTGCTGGCGGCTACTATACTCACTAACACACGTGAGAAATAGTAAAAAAAAATTTTTTTTCACAAAATATTTCCTTCACATACAAGTGTATATTTACATGCACGTTGAAACATTGATTAACTCTGAAAGTAACGAATCAGAAAAGTTTTATCAGCGAATTTTGCTAAGCCTTAACTGCATATGACTTATGATTTATAATTAATTAAGTCTGAGTTAAATATTGTGATTTTAAGTCTCGAGTTATATGAATACGATAATACCGAAGGATACCTAATAAATATATTGCTGAAATTTTCAAGCTTGATTAAAATTAACAAAATTTTCTCTTTTTCCACATCTGGTGAAACAGGTACTGTATACTTACTCAACGAATATAGAACCCATCCTATTATTTTTTTAAATCGTTTAGGAATTCAATTTTGTCCTCAAACATAAATTGTTTAATGTACAAAGAGTCAAATCTAAAGTAGTTTTGCAGAACACTCTGAGAAAATTATTTTGAATTCATATTGTTCATTTTTTAAACGAAAATCCAATGATCGAAAGCATTCAACGAATTAGCTTGCTAACGTTATTATTATTATACGTTTTTATTCGGCTCACTCAATTTGTTGAAGTTTACCGGATGACCAACTTCAGCTTTGCTTTCACGCGTTGTGACACACGCGCACATACACTTATATCCGTTTTTATCAGTTATTATTTCAACTTTTGTTTGTTTTTGTCTCGGAAAGAGAAATTTTATTTTCTTCGCCGTTATTTTCTTCTTCAAATCATAAAAGTGTATTTTTTAATACTCGTTTTTAATCTAACTTATTATAATTTACTTTTAGATGTTGCGAGTTATTATATTTGCTATGGAAAAGAAAAAGTAATTATAGCATGCTTATATAAGCAAGTTAAACTTATTTAACCGTGAGTAATGCATCTCCAATCATAAATGGATTCGGTTTCACATTTTTAAGTGAATTTTTCAGCTTTTAATTCATTATTTATATGAAGGAAGAAAAGAGAAGAAAACATTCAGATCGATTTGAAGTGGAGGATTGAATCCTGGGATTTTTTCGTTTTTTTATCAGAGAGTGAAGTGAGCAAGTAAGTGGGATTCAATCAATTCTTCTAAGATTGATTCAGGATCAACTGGGAATGTATTACTAAAAGAGTGAGAGAACGAGTGTGAAATTCCTTAAAATTTGGAATCATTCACTCCTTCAAGGACAAAGCAGATTGGGTTATTATCAGTACATATTTGTCTATTTTCATTCTGCCTGATTGCTGTTTTTCTGCCTGATTTTTGTTTTTCTGTCCTGCCCTGCCCTGCCCATATTTTGATTTTTATTGATGCATTTTCCTTTTTTCCTACCCCTTGTTGTTCGACTTTCTTCCATAGACCTATATTCACAAAATTTTAAGAAAAGAAGAAAAATAAAGATTCGATCGAATTCAATCAGAGTGAATCATTTTTCTAACTGGGCTGAAATAGATTCAATCGGATTAATTTGAAGTTATTAAATTTGAGAGTAAATAATAAGTTCTGTATAAGAGTTGAAAAATAAGCCAAGGACCAGACTTACTGATTTTGGTGCGGATTGGCCACGGTTCTTCCGGAATCACCATTTTTGTTTTTATTTTGGCTACAAAATGTTCAGTTTCGCATCAATAGTTACGAAATTCGGAACAATTATTTATTATAATTTATTGTAGTGCGTTACCAATTATTGCAGGGATCGGATGGACGGTACTTCGGGTACGGCTATTTTTTTTCATATTGGTCACAAAATGCTCAATTTTGGAACAATATGTACGAAATTTGAAACGAATATTTATTATATTTTACTGTAGCATACTGCTAATTTTGGTGTGGATCGGCCGTTCGGTACTTCCGGTACCGCTATTTTTGTTTTTATATTAGTCATAATATGTGGAATTTTGGAATCATCTGTACGAAATTTGAAATAAATATTCACTAAAATTATTTTAGCCTGCTACCAATTGGTACTTTCGGTAAAGCTGTTTTTCCCTCTTTTTTCTTTAATTTGCATGAACTTCTTTTACCAAAATTAACCACATTCTCATGTTTTCTTTTTTTTTCATTTCATAACTTTATTATATTTCATTGGTTTAATTTGAAATTATATGATGATGTACCATACTTTATCTTATCATCTTGATTTATTTTTCATTTTTTCAAGAAAAAATGCTTTTTTATTTCACATTGTCTAATATTTTGTCAGCAGCTAACACATTTCATACAATCATAACATACCATTAATGCATATAAACTTACAAACAATTTATGTGACCATCAAAATTCATAATTCTTTCTCTGAAAACCTACTTTTTCTAGCAAGGCTTGCTGCGCTAGAGTTTTTTTTTATTATTTTCTTTTTTCGTCTGTTGACTATTTATTCTCCGTCGACGACGAACCGATGACGTAATTAAATGGTCTGGACACGATTCACACACAACCACAAGTAGTCTAACTGCACGTACCGTGTTCAGATACAAGTGTATACAATAACCTGTGTGGTGCACTAGTATTTTATTATCTGCAGTTTATTGTTGAAAGTTGTCGGTTTGGTCGTATAGGTACATCGTGACTACGCGGATGAAATGTTCATTTTTTTTAGTTCAGTTGGTCAGCTCGTCAGATGAGAATTATTATTTAAATACATAGTCGAGTGAGGAGGCGCAGCGACAGACGAGAAAAGTTCTTTTTTTTTCGTCTGTAGTAAAAGTGTGCAAGTGCGCGAACAGTGGCTTAAAAATGCTGACAGATATTCTTCGTTTGTTTGTCTTAATGCTTGCTACGAGAAATATGATCATGGTTCGTTTGCAGGTGCTATTGCTACAGGTATAATGTTAGAAACATTATTGAAATTCAAAGTGGTACAAGCATTTATATTTAATTATTATTTATTAGGTTTTTAAGTGGCGTTGAGTAACGGTAAATAGTTCCATCATATTAGTTGGATTTCTAAAAAATTTAAAATTAAATGTACAGCGTTGTTTCCTTGATAGTTGATTGATTGAATGATTAACATTAGATGCAAAAGAAGTAGGGTAAACGTTGGTATGGCTCAGTCAGAAAAACCAAATTTTAAATGGAAAAAAGTTGATATGATCCTGCTGTGAAAAAAAATGAATCATCAAAATTTGTATGGAATTACGCATTGGAACTGTGAATGTCTCAGTGTTTCTCCTGCGGTTGACCGGGAAAGGTTTGATTGATAAAATTCTGTTATATCTGCTGGTCTCACAGCTCGTTCCATATCCTTGAAAAACTTTAAAATATTTAACGAAAATAATTCTTTTGCCTATTTCTGCTAATTGAATCATAGACGTAAGCTACTTTTTTCCTCAGCATTATACACGTATGATGCCAGCAAAAAAAAATCTCAGTTGTCTGATGTATATTTATTGATCGTTTTTGTCCAGCTGTAGGCCATACGTAATTATTTTTGAATAGTATTTTGATGGATAGCTCTTAAATAATTTAGTACTGGATATCCAGGTAAATACGAAAATCCAAGCCAACATTATTGGTCTGAAACCCGTTAATGAGCTTAGATTTGATTTGATTTTACTGGATTCACAGCATGGTCTTAGATAGCTTTAGATTCACAGGACCGACTTAGTAAAAGTAGATGAAGAAAGACCTGCTGCACGTGTGCAGAAAATCTATTCCTATTTTCTGGTTTTTAGTAGCGGCCCGAGCTAATTGTGCGCCAGTGGTCCCACGATATTTTTGCGCCGCTCATGCATTGAGACCAGCGTAAAATTTTTTTAAACCATCTCAGAAAAAATATATAATATAATGAATCTAAACTTTTAATCTGGAAGTATCGGGTTCGAACCCCATCAGCAATTGAATTTTTTTTATTGTAAAAACGTATTTTTAAAAATTCATTTTTAACGTTAATTATTTGTGCCGTTTTGGTGCCCCTTTTTCAAGTGAGAGTGACTGTAGCCACAGAAACACACTGTCGAGTCGCCTCTGGGTTTAATAATTATGGCATGTTTTTTTTAGATTGGTGAGATAGGGCTCCTGGATTCAATACTCAGTGATCGAAGGGATAGCTACTGCGCAAAATTGAATCTTGAAGAATTGTTGATGAAATCAGTAGTGACTGCCGTTTATGACACGCGTAACGTGTATTCAGCAAATGTCATCATATTCTGAAATCAGTTGGTGCATTTTGCACTCCTTAGGAAAAATTCTAACTTTTTGGTCGTCAGAGGGAAGCTACATGTAATAAATAACTAAAAGTTACCTTCATGAAAATTCTAGTGTTTAATTTTTTGAAAAAATTTTCAGATTTGTGGTGAGACAAAAATTCGACTTGTAATCGTGTTTGAGGTGAAATTGAGCTATACTTTACTTGCTTGAAACGTCTTCAGTTTATTAATAATTGTAAATCTAAAAATTTAGTTTAAACTAAAGTAAGTAATTAAGTTTTACATTAATTGAATGAGATCTTTCAAAATTCACGCACATGTATATGATTTTGGTCATCTAGGATTTGTAACTGGAGCGGGTCGAGTGGGGGCGTATACTCCTCCTCCAAATCTAGTATTATTCTATTTTTCATAGACAAAAGAAAGTTATAATTTTTTTCTTCTCTCTTCATTATGGTCTCCAATGTCTCACTTTATTTTTGGTACTAGAAAGTTAGTTAGAAATTCTTCAAAACATTTTTTATTCCTAGACAAAATGATGTGTGATAAATGTTTGAGTAACTTGCCTACATTCGGTGTTATGCCTAATTTATTTTTTGCACCATTTTCTGAGAAATTATGCACTTTAAAACGTTGAAAAATCGTTTTCAGAATAAAGAGGTCATGAAACGTAAAAATGTTTGTCAAATGTATTTAATGACATAGCTATAGAACAATTTGAATTTTTTTTTTTTAGAAATCTCAATTTTTAACTAAATTTTTATTATTTTTCAATTATGCGAGGTCGTTGGCAAAGTAGAAGTTCAATCATATTTTTTCTACAACCTGTACAAACTTTTTTATCTCTTATGATTCTTACAGTGGAGAAACCGCGTGATTGCAGAGCTATTACACCTATATGATTTTTGCTTTTGAGCCAAAATATGGAGGCATGTATAATTCATGCGCTATGTATTTGAAAGTTGTTCTCGGTTTTGAAATAACTACTGAAGAAACACTGCTGAAATTTTTATGAGAGATGGTCTTTATACTGGTGCAAGTCTGATAGGAGTTAGGTGCCTATCAGTTAAGTAGTTTTTGTGATCGTGGTAAGATTTTTTGGATTTACGGCGCAAGGGGTTTAACTGTTCGACTGTTCAAGCGAGTCCTCTGGGTTGCTTCAAGTACCTCTGCGTATTTACGGGCAAAGGTTATGAGGACCTTTTCTGTATTGCATTTAGCAACAACTTTGTATTCACTGTATAGTATGGACTGCGATGTTGAGGGACATTTTTTTATAATATTGTATTCCAGGAGACAAGGGAATTGATTAAAATTGGAGTCAAGATTTATTTGAGATTTTAGGATTATTCACTTGTGAATTGATCATGTTTTTGAAAATGTTTTTGAATATTATTTTTAAAGAACTTTTAATTAGCTGTCGTTGAGATTAAATTTATAATTTTCAAAATTTTGAATGATGGATGAATTAGAAAAGTTGGTTTTCTAGAGCTGTTACGCTGCGCTAGTTATTATTATTATTTTTTATTTCCAGTGTTTCTCATTGTTAATTAATTTTTTTTCTTAGTTCACTTTTGTCAGAAAGTTCGATTCTGTATGGGGCAATGTTTCTCTTGACAACTACTCAGAATATTTTCGGGTAATATACCCAGGTAATTGTGGAAAATGTCATCAGACAGTTTCTATTTGTAATTTTACTGATGATAAGATGCTAGTAGATAACTAGTTTTTCTCTTCTCGTGAGCTGCATTTTAATGTGACAACGTCTATGTGATCGATCTCTGGGTAGGGGTACATGCCCAAATGTTTCGAATTTTTGAGGGTTGTTGTGTTACATCCTGCTGTACTTCTATAAATTATGAGAGACAAAAACCGATTGGATTATTAGATACAGTAATTCTCCGAGGAAGCCATAATTTTTCTTGTATTTGCTTTTACTTAGAGTAGTGAGAGAGGATGCGCTGACTCTTTTTTTCGGAATAAGCGAATATTGGTCTTGTCTTCGATAAATATCAATAATAAGAACTAATTCATAAATGTATGCACACTGTATTGTACGTGTAACATAAGTAGTAAGTGAGCACCTTGAGGACAATTTCTTTACCATTGACTGGAGCCACCTGTCAATGATAAAAGTCCGTCCATTTTCCCCTCTCCGCAAGTGTGTTAGTCCGAAGAAATGTTATCCTTTTACCATTGGCGGTAAATTTCCCTCTGATCATCAGAGAATTTTCTCGTCATCGGGCGTTAGTTGGTTGAATTTTTTTTGCGGGTGAAATTTTTTTTTTCGGGAAAAATTTTTTTTTCGGGCGTGAAAATATTTTTGTGATGCGCGTTTGTAGTGAGCAAGAAAAAATTTTTTTTCCGGAGTGAAAAAAAATTTTTTGGACTTAAAAAATTTTTTGTGAAAAAAAGTTGACAAAAGTTATTTTAATTATTTCGGTGTGTTGTTAATTTTTGGTAGTGAGTAAAATAGTATATATAGGTGCACTTGCTCCGGATCGTCAGTGGCAACTTACGCGTGCTCTTGTAATCACCTCTGAGTGTAACGCTCCGACCGTTATTAACTGGAAAATACTTATTGCGATTTTCTGCGACATGTGTGCTGCTGCTGCTGCCCGCACGATGGATTTGGCCAGTTTAGATGAGAATTTTCTGAAGAAACATCATCGCGAGGTTCTTAGATATTTGGCTGCCTGTCCTTGCGTGAAAGTGCTGCCAGTACGTAAGTTGACCGAGTTGAAAATAAAATATTTTTTACAACATTACCGATGTTAGTGAAATTGAAACCCGGTTTGGTCATGGGTTGATAGCCCAAGTTTTAGACATTGACAAGCGATATTATTTCAAAGTTTTCCTGCCACACAAGTTTGTAAAATTCATGCCCGATGTTAATTCGGTGCAAGAATTCGATAAAAATATCATGGGTTTTGTGATATTGAGTCGTACAGACGGTGGTGGTTGTGGCAGTGGTGTCCGTAGTGGTGGTGTTGGTTGTGTTGGTGGTAACAGCAGTAGCCACAACACTTCCATCCGTTTCAGATTTTTCCCCTACCCGCGACAGAGTAAGGAATATGTTGCAAAAGTCAATGATGCTCTTGGTTCATCAAAATTGGAGTGTTGAAAAATGAAAGATTTGAAGTTGAATTACTGTTATAAAATTAAAAATGTTCGTGTAATTAATACCGAATTTGGGCGTTCGTTCTTAGCTTTGATTTTCAATGGTAAATACAATGATGATGTGATGTTTCAAGTGTACCTACCTGCGAGAATAGGAATAGTGTTGCCCGATGAGAAATCGGTTTCACTGTTTAATCAGAATGTGTATGGTTTCAAGATATTAGCTCATAAAATTGATGGTTCCGTTCATTTGGAATTTTACTGTTTTAGTTTGGAGGATAATAGTTATTTTGATAAAATCAACGACAAAGTGGGTAAAGGTATAGTCGAGTTACATAAAATTATTGATTTGGAACTAAACGTAGTTCATAAAATTGTAAAAATCGAGTTGATTGATACAAAATATGGGCCATCCGTGTTGACGCATTTAGTTTCGCCGACTGACCTGATGGAGTTTAAAGTTTTTCTCCCCAAACGGATCACAAAACAGTTTGAAAAAGGTGAGTTGACATTGGATGAGTTTAAGCAGTGTGTGAAAGGTCTCGTTGTTTCAGGTCACATTGACGATGGTTCAGTTTTATTGATGTTTACCGATATTAATGAAAACCGTAATAATATTCCTTATGATGATGGGGATGAGGAAGAGGATAATAATGATGATGATGACGACGATGATGTATGGTAGTACGGTTAGTTAGTTGGTTGATTGGTTGGTTGGCTCGTTGGTCAGTTGGTCTGTTGGTTGGACAGTTGGTTGGCTCGTTGGTTGGTTAGTTGGTTGGTTGGATGGTTGGTTGGTTGGTTGGTCAGTTGGTCGGTCGGTTAGTCGGTCGGTTGGTCGAGGCTACAGCCATCAAGCACACTCACTCAACAGCCTTTAAAATTTTTTCAAATTTCTGTTTGAATAACCGTTTTTTGGTGTCAACTGTTAGAAATCCGTAAGGTTGACGCCAACATTTCGCACAAAGTTCTCTAAATTCTGGAAAACTTACATCTGAAATGTACTCAGCGTACATCTGTCGCAAATTAACATTATCTTGTTTGAAAATTAGAAGAAAATTAAAATTTTCCCTTATACCTGATTTTTTTGGTATTTTTTTGTATGATTGTGCAAGGTAGAAACATGAAATTTCCCAATGCCTACCCCTCAGAAAATAATTTGCGATTTTATCCTGCCCCTCTGTGAGAATGTCATCAAAAATTATACAAGTACCTGGTGTAGTTTCTTCCGGTTTGACTAAATTATCCAGAGTGCATTTTGTGAAAGTTATTTTTTTTGTTTTCACTCTCCTTTGTGTTGTACAACTCGATCAGGTTCTCCAGTAGTCCGTACTTGTCTTGGAATGCTGTTCGCAAACACAAAGTTATCAATGTCATGGGTTTTTTGTGAAGTAAAACAGTTAGCAGAACATTCCTCTTTCCACAACCACTCGGACCGAATATTCCACACCTCATAATGTTAGGAAACATTTCAACCACTCTCTTACTCTCACGCTCCTCTTCAAAATTTATCACTTCTATACTCTGCATTTTTACACTTTACCGTCATACAATGTAAATAAAACAAAATTTGTGCTTATTTGGACTTACCGTACGTATATATATTAATAAAAATAAAAACAAAAACATGTGTATACAGTCATAAAATCACATTTAGTTATTCTTAATATTAATATCTACAATGACTCACCTTCCAACACCCCACTGCTGTACCCCGAATCCGATTGCATTTCCCAACCAAAATTATCATCTTCATCATCGGATGACCATGGTGAATATTCATCATTGGTGGGGTAATAAGCAGCGCTGAGATCGTCCCAATCTAAATCGAGTTGCGGACTTTGTTGAATAGCGGATGAGTTTTCTGGAGTGTCACGGTGTCTGTCAAACCGCCACACGTCTAATGATGATGATGTGGAATTTGACAGATCGCTGTAAGCTGTCCAATAACCCTCATCCATTTCAACAGGTTGCCACCCAACAAGATGCTCATCATCATCATCATCATTGAGTGAATAATCACCCTCAGTTGTGATGTCATTCAGAAGGACCATTATCTCGCGGTTCATACGTAAAATTTCTTCCCGGGTGCGGGGTTCATTGCCATAGCCTCTCATAACAATATTATTACTAAAATTAAAATTATTATCGTCATCGTTGTCATCTTAATCGTCATTGTCGGTAGCATAGGGTACATACGATGGTCACCAAAAGACACCCCTATGCGGAGGAGGAGGAGATGATTGTTGACCGCTCGATGGTCCAGCGATTGATGATACCATTATATCGGAAAGCAGCATCCTTCCTACTTGTGATGTCGGACACCACGTACGAGCTCCGATGTTTTTATCGTCTGTGGGGGGAATTAAAATTAAAATTAGTTAGTTGGCCTGTCTGTCTGTCTATCTGCCCGAATAAGTGAATGAATGAATGAATGAATGCGTGTGTGTGGTTGTAAGTGAATGTTTGAATGAATGTGTATTTTTGTTTTACCATTCACAGGTGCCGACTCTATGCTGAACTGCTCAGCATCGTCGTCATCATCGCCACCATTGACGTTGTTGTTGTTGTTGTGGTTGTTGTTGTTGTTGTTGTTACCGTCGTCGTCGTCGGTGGTGGTGGCGGCGGCCATCTCAGGTGCCTGATGGTGGTAGTGGTGCCAGTCCTCATAGGTGTGGGGTTGACTAAATGTCGGAACTGTCGGGGAAAAATAATATTAATAACACTTCACACGCACGTAATAGTAATAGTAGTAGTAGTAGTAGTTGTAGTAATAGTAGTAGTAGTAAATGATTTTTTACCTATTAACGACGCGCCCTCCTTCTCATCCTCATCTACGTTGCTCGCCTCCTTGTACACAATTTTGGTCTGCGAAAAGTCGATGTACTACTGGTACAACACGTTGGCCGCGTCCACTGGCGTGTGCCCACACTCGACACATTGGACTGCAAAAAAAAAGGAAAAATAAAATAAAAAATGTACGCACAATTACCACATTCCGCATGCGGTTGTGGATGTTGATGATGATGTTGTTGTTGTTGCTGTTGATTTTCTTACTTTGCCGGAAAACGTGGCATTCCTCCGTGTACGGTGATGTAGGGGTTGGTGGTGGTGGTGTCCTTGTTGTTGTTGTTGTTGTTGGCAACGAAGTCCGGCAAAACACCCCGCTGCGTGTATCAACGACCATTGGGGATGACAAAGCCGTCATCCTGGAGGGTGAAAACAAGGCGCTGGAGTCAGCACTCCACAGCGCACTGACCCACAGCAGGGTGAAATTTGTGGGAGGTGCTACTCGAAAAAAACCACCAACGTAATAATAATAATAATTTCCACTTTGTTTATTGTGTGTGCGTGTACGAGAGCGTGTGTGTGTAATTGGGCCTATTAAAAGAATGATAGAAAAAGATAAAAGTAATCTTAATTTTCACCCGCCACATGTTGCACGAAAAAAATTCATTCTTTAGTTATTATTATTTTTTAAAATGACCGAGTATAACCGATACCGCCACGGAAGCGGGTGTAACACATGTAATTTAGCTGGTGACCCCTGCCAAAAAATAGGTAAAACTTATTTTTACTTTTGCTGGAGTGAAAAAAAAATTACAATTACAAGTGGTCCCCCACATGGCACTTGTCACAATATTTTTTTCACCCCCTGGTCACATTTTGCCCCCCGCACACACGATGAAAAAATGATAAAAAGTTCATAAAAAATTATTGGGCATGCGTACGCGTGTATTAGCGTCGCTAAGTACTTACAATTTGCATTTTCCAAACCAGCCTCCACCGCCTCGGCCAATGACTCGTCCTCGCTGTCCCAATATATGACAAACGGTATATTGTTGAACATCTTGTTTGGCATTTTGGTGGAAAAGGTGACACAAAAAATACAAAAAACACAAAAAGACACAAAAAACATAGAAAAACAGATAAAAAATACAGAAAAAATGGCTAAAAATACACAAAAATTCAAAAAATGGCAAAAATATAAAAAATAAATGAAAAACGGGTTAAATCAACAGACAAAAAGACGATCAAATCACAAGTGATTCGTGATTTTTTTTTAAGGGTAGTCGCCTTTGGTTGTTGCGTAAGTGTTGGTGCTAGTGTCATTGCTAGTGATAGTATTGATGATGCTAGTGTGGGTGCATTTCAGGGTAACGTTGATGAGTCATTCGTGTAAGTGAAAAGAATATCGATGTATTGTAATGAAGAAAGGTGTGCAGGGTGAGATGACGATGATTACCTGTTCATCAACGACAACTGATTAAGAGAGAGATGAAAATCTTTTGTTTTGTTAATGTTTTGTTGGCAAATCCTTTTTTTACCTCTCACGTACACCTATTAATTTCTTACAAAATTTAGGGTTTTCTGTAATTCCCGAGTATAAAAATGTCCGTAAATTATTTCGTCGTTGCCGTCTTCTATTGTATATGTTATCGGGTCGGTGTATCGTATTGTGGCGATATAAAAAATTTCTTTGGTCCAATTTCGGCGATACTTATTGCCGAACATATTTTTCCAGCACGGAATACGTACCGGCTGGCCTATTTTGAAAGTCGGCTTATCTAAAGTGAATTTGACAATAGGGTATAATTTTTCTCAAATTT